>CAUYPK010160514.1:0-15370 GCA_963574355.1 Loris lydekkerianus | reverse complement strand
TATAATTTGATTAATTGTACTGCTTCTTGTTTGAGATAGAATAAACTACACCTTTGATTTGTAAAAAAATATATAGTAAAAAAAAATCTATATCTATATCTATATCTATATCTATATCTATATCTATATCTATATCTATATCTATATCTATATCTATATCTATATCTATATAATCTGCTCTGGAAAGTCAAGGAAAGGGTGTCAGGGCCCAAAATAAATATCTTCTAAAACTCAAAACATGTTCTTAAAAACCAAATCTGTAATGATTTATCCCATTCTTTAACTGCTAATATAAAACATTGCATCTGAGTTTTAAAGTTGGTTACAGGAGCATCTGTGCATTTTTAGTACAAGGAATGGAAATTTTATATCAAAATAAATAACATTTGAAAGACAAATACCCTATTAAAAGTTTAACTATTGCTACAATTGTGGTATTTAAATTTAAAATAAAAAGTATCAGATGAAGCAATAACACAGTAACAGTATATTGATGAAAGCGTGGTTTGAGACTTTCTTCTTTGTGTGAAATGAAAAAAATCCCTAAATTTATAATTCATCTTCTCATGGACTTACTTCTGACTTCTAATTAAGGTAAAAGCTGAATGTATGAAACAGTTCAGAATATGAGTGTAGAATTCTGCTGAAAATTAGATGTAGGCCAATAAATTTGACATGTGATTAAGTTACAATATATATACAATATGTATTTATAGACTGATTTCCTAGCAAGGATCCCAAGATAAATCATATAATTAAAACATACACTATCCAGAGTATACTTGAGCAAATTAAAATCTATTGAAGTTATATCAAAGTTTAAAAGTTCCCTATATCCCTGGAGAAAAACATCCATGGTTATAAATCTTTTAATACAGTGATATAAAGGAAATATATATTGCTAACATCTTCTTGATACTGGGAACTTTTCACAAAGCATTTTATTAAATCAAGTGGATAATGAAGATGAGAGTTGGTAAATCATGTGTGCCTCCCGACTCTTAAAGCAGTGAATGACAGGTATATAAACTGGGGGTAAGTGAGATTTGATGTATTTTCATTACCATTACTTTCCCTAGGTAGAAGCTTTATGTATGAGAAAGGTATTATAGGGAACTATTGAGGGGTTGAAGATGAATACCTGAAAAATTCCCAATTAATAACCTCCATTAAGACAGATGAAATTGTTTGCCCTGAAAGTTTAGCAAATACTAAGTGGTTTTATTTTATTATTATTATTTTTCTGAGACAGATTCTCACTCTGTCACCCTGGGTAGAATGCTGTGGTGTCATAGCTCATGGCAACCTCAAACTTCTGGGGTCCAATGATCTTCTTGCCTATTTAAAAACTGCCATAGTGTAGGAATGTGGTCCTGCTTCGGGCATTCTGTGCTTCCCAGGAACAGCAGCTTAGATGGTACATTGATCAAACTGGTTTATGAGGCTGTTTGGGACCAGAAAAATGGGTCCCTAGGTGAAGGGGACCTGCACAAGACTCTTACTGACATATGGTCATGGTCAAAATATGTGAGATCACTGGATGCAAATCACTCTTCAGACACTGCAGCTCTATTTCATCACCCTTCCTTAATACTGTAAGAGATACTCTTTAAATCAGATACTTTATACTGATATGACATTCAAGAGATCCTTTTACTTTCAAGAATTAGGTTATTTATTTCTGTTAGGCTTCTTTTTTATGGAGACAGAGTCTCACATGTTGCCCTCGGTAGAGTGCCGTGGCATCACAGCTTACAGCAACCTCACACTCTTAGGTTCAAGCGATCCTCTTGCCTCAGCATCCCAAGCAGTGGGACTAGAGGCACCCACCACAATGCCCAGCTATTTTTTTGGTTGCAGTTGTCATTGTTGATTTCATAGCTGGCCTGGGCTGGGTTCGAACCTGCCAGCCTCAGTGTGTGTGGCCGATGCCCTACCCACTGAGCTATGAGCTACAGGCACTGCCCTGTGTGTTAGGCTTCTTGGGCGGTAAATCTCAAAACATAGAAAGGAATTGTCCCCTTTATTACATTCAGCAATCTGAGTTAGTGACCCACAATTGCCACCTGCTCCTGTGTGATGTTAGAGAAACAACTTAAATTCTAGTTCTGGGGTTTCTTGTCTTTCAGGTAAAGAAATGTAATTGACCTTATAGTGTTAGTATGAAGGGTCAGTGAGAACGTGCACCAAGAGCATTTTTGCAAACTGAAAAGGGCTGTTCGAATGTGAACTATTTAAGAGTCTTGGCTATGAACCCATGAAAGATCCTCAATGTTTCTGGGGACAAGCCTTGACTTTTCTGAGGTAAGGATGGATTGAGAAGGGAGAGTGTGGCTGTGACGCTTCTGTCTCTGGAAATTTGGACTGAGAGTCAAGACATTGGCCTACAGGGAGGACAAACGTAAAAGTGACAGCAAGCAAGAAACAAAATAGAGTGAAGACAAAGCCTGTAGATGTTGGTGTGGGTGTGGGGAGGAGGGAACACTTCTACACTGCTGGTGGGATTGCAAACTAAAGCAACCTTTATGGAAAGAAGTATGGAGAACTCTTAAAGAACGAAAAGTAAACCTTCCATTTGTATCTGCAATCCCATTACTAGGTATCCACCCAGAAGAGTAAGAATCACTTTACCGCAGAGACATTTGCACCAGAATGTTTCTTGCAGCTTAATTTATAATTGCTAATTCTTGGAAGCAGCCCAGGTACCAGCCAATATGTGAACTGATCAACAAACTGTGGCACATGTATACCACGGAGTACTTATTGTTCAGCTATAAGAAAGGATGGAGACTTCACATCTTTTATGTTTACCTGGATGGAGTAGAAACACCTTCTTCTTAGTAAAGTATCTCAAGAATGGAAAAAAAAAAATCCAATGTACTCAATACTAATATGAACCAATACATAAACAATTACATGCCCACAGATATGATAAAACACAAATGGAGTCTAGGGAGGGGGAGGAGAGCAGGGAGAGGGGAGGGGAGAGGGAGGGAGATTGGTGGGGGGGGGAGGGCAGGTGGCTGGATCTTAGGTAATGTGCACCATGTGAAGGTGCAGGACTCAACTACAGTTTGAACGTTATCTTGGAAGTGGGAACAATGTAACCTAAACATTTGTACCCTCATATTGATTTGAAATAAAACAGAGTGATAGGATTTTTTTTTTTCATGTTGATAGAATATAATTTTCTCAGGAATTAGATTTATTTTCTCTCTGCTCCACTTGTGCTGTACTCTCACAGAGCAGGTACTTACAAACATGGGCTAAATGAGGAGGGTCTTATTCTGGATCATGAGCATGTAAAATAAACCTGGGCTGGAGAGATTTCTAAGAAAAGCTGTAAGTGTAATTAAAGGGTGTGGGTCAAGGACCTGAGGGAAGGTTCTGGGATCATTCAGTTTGCTAAGGAGGAAGCTAAATGTGGAAATGTGGGAATGTGTGGTACACTAAGGATAAAAGAACATCTGTTTTCTGTGTCTAAGAAAAATCCAAAAGGAACTAGATTTAAGCTGTAGAATAACAAATTTAAATTAGCAACAAGAGGAATTTCCTGACAGCGAGGGTAGTTGGGCATACAGGGACTTGCTGGAATCTCCTTTGCACATCTTTGTAAAAGGGTTTGTATTTAAATGGAATGGTGTAGGCGTTGACCTTCCTGAATGTAAGATAACGGATCAGACAACTTTTAAATAACATTTATCATTCCCTTGATTGTTAAGTATTATTACTCTGGCAAAATAAAAAGATGTGGCAAAAATAGTTCAAAATAAAAAGGCTCCTAACTATTTGTATGGAAGAAAGAGAAAATACATTTGATACCAGTTATTCGATACCGTATTATTGTGCAATAACTAAGTTAGTGCTTGGAATGTTGTAGAGCATGGAACATATTTCAAAAATGATCTAACAGAAGACTCCTTAGAAATTCTCTGTTTTTTTTTTTTTTTTTTTTTTAGAAATTGTCCACTTCTGAACTCTATTAACCTGGGAGTGTAGGCAAATGGGACATACACGTTTGAGAAAGGCTTCCAGCTCCTCGCCAAGCACTTACTTGTCATTTCTCCCGTTGGTTTGCATTTCCCGGCCTCCTGTGTACTGAGCTGTAGCAATGGGTCCCAGCCCACAGAATGTGGGGGTGATACTGTTTTGATGTGATGTGTGCCATGTCGGGGCCAGCGCTTTCCAGAAGAGGAGATAGACACCCAGCTCCACAGTTTCACTTTCTGCCTGCCAGGAGCAGACTTCTAGGAGGTATTAGGGATGGCTGAGCCACAAGTTGGAAGAGACCAGAGTCCTTGAATGACTGGGTTGAAGGTCACATCCCAACATCCTGGGGAACATGTACCCCAGGGTCTTCAATGAGTGAGAAAGGTATTTCTATTTTGTTTGAGTCATTTTATATTAATTAACTAATTATTGAGACAGAGTCTTGCTCTGTCTTCCTGGGTAGAGTATAGTGGCATCATAGCTCACAGGCAGGGCTCAAGGTATCCTCCTGCCTCAGTCTCCCGAGTAGCTGGGACTATAGGCACCTACTATCACACACAGTTATTTTTTCTATTTTTAGTAAAGATGAGGTCTTGCTTTTGCTCAGGCTGGTTTTGAACTCCTGAACTTAGGCAATCCATCTGCCTTGGCCTCCCAGAATGCTAGGATTACAGGTGTGAGCCACCACACCCAGCCCGGTTTACATTTTTTAGATATATTTCTTTGGCAGCCTTGTTTGAGACATTGAGCAGCCAAGCCTAGCCTATTCTATTTACTTTTTCTCAGGTCTTGGTCAAATACTTTTCTTTAAGATGGCAAGAACTATGACCTGACCTTTATTTATTCCTTATTAGAATGATGAATGGCATTGCATCTTGAAAGTTAGTTTTATTATTTACACGAAAGAACAAAAAGATTTTTCTAGTGATTGAATAATGTATTTGTTATAAAGATTTATAACTCAATTTTACTCTATCTTCAACAAAAACAACAACAGCAAAAAGAAGAATCTTTAAAACATAAGGAAAGGCGCACAGATTTACTACAAAGAATTGTTTGCAAATGATTTTTTTTCAAACAACCTTTGTTTAAAATATGATGTTTTCACCAGTATAGTTTTCTTCAGTCTGATTAATAAATTATTCATAAGAAAACCATGTTTATGTTCCATTGTATCTAAGTTTTGGCTGCTTTAACAAAATACCATAGACTGGGTAATTTATAAACAACAGAAATTTACTTCTCAGAGTTCCAGAGGCTGGGAAGTTTAAGATCAAAATGCCAGTAGATTTGATATGAGATTATTGCTAATGAGATAATTCTTGGGGCTTAACCATTAACTGATCCCATTGTGCTCTTTGATAACATTCCATATGGTTACCCCAGCCCTTGCCCGTGATTTCATGTATGTGTATGTTGAGTCCAGGAAGATTAAAGCAGACATGGATGGGCAGAATTGAACAAAAGTATTACTGCTATTTGAAAAGCCATTTAATATGGACAGGGAGGTCAAAAGTGCAATATTCAGATGTATATAGGCTTGTCCATGATTGCCTCGATTTGATTTATCTTTGGCTGGATTCTGTGTTGGGACTAAACTACATTCTAGATCAAGGGGACATTTGGAGTTCCCTACTGGCACACTACCAGCTACGCACCCATTAAAACTTCCTATCACTTACTTTGATTTCTTTTCTGAAATTGAGTCAAGGTAATAAATTCAGTTATTTATTCAGGTGACTTATTTGGGAGGTGAGAGGTGATAGTGACATGAGTTAATCATAGAATTTTGGAGTAAGATCATCTAATTTAGTGTACTTGTAAAATAAGCAAGGGACCTGAAACCTAGACAGTGTCAGTGGCTTAACCTGGCCTCCTGCAGTCTGCTGGGTGTGGACTTCCCGGCTTGGCTCTGCCTCGAAACAGGCCCTTTGCTTGGTCTGTAACTACTGGAGACATTATATCCTGATGAAGGGAAACTGTTTTAAGGGGAAAGAAGGAAGATGGTGAGGAGAAGCTGGAATAAAGTTTCAGAATTTGAAAGCTAAGAGGAATATTCACGATTATGCCATCTACCTGACTCAGTATATCATGGGTAAATTGAGTTCTGGATGAGTTGAAAGACTTTCAGTTCACACAGAACTGTGGTTAGAATGTGGTTCTTTAGTCTAAGTACAGTAGAATCTTTGTACGTTGACCACCCAAAGGACTGTGACAAACTGGACAACATATGGATGTGGTCAACACAAGGAACTGGGCCTGCTGTACTGATAATATACATGTGGTGCCTGTCTGGTCTATGAAAATTAAGTCAACTTAAGGAAGTGGTCAATGTAGTGGGGAGGTGGTCAGCTATGGAGGTTCTACAGTAATTCCTTCGTTATTCAAGAGCCAAAGTAGGTAAATGTCTGCCATTGTGCTAATGCCTGCATTAATGTTATAAAGTATATATTATATCATATGGCACTCGAAGTCCTAAGGCTGGTCCCATTTTTTAGGCTTAGAGGGTTTAAGTAACTTTCTTAACATTGCATAATTAGTAAAGAACCGAATTGGAATACTAATGTGGGCCATGCCAACACTCGAAGTGTCTGAGATTTTAACCACTTTGAAAGCTAACAAGTTATGAAGTTTTTGCTTCCTGGAGGGAGGCAGAAGACCTGAGACTCCTGTGTCAGAGGCACGGGACTTTATTGCTTATATTGATAAGTTTGGGGCACTTTCCTGAGCTCCAGTTCCAACAGAATAGTGAAAAGAGGGCCCGGGGTCCCCTGCGCACACAGCTTGCTGTGCTGCATAAGGAGAGCCTGAGCTCAGGAGACATGAATCTTTTATGGTAGGCGATAAATACGGTTAATTTTTGCTCTGGATGGAAAGACTATAGCTTCCCTGGCTATTTGCTATTTAAACATCCTTGAAAAGACAGTTTGGAACAAAGGCAGTTGGTGCCACTGCTCACAAGATGTGCAGAAATATGAAAGTCCTGTGGAAAACTGCTCCCAACACCCTCTCACTGTAAAACCCACGTTATCAAACACAGGTTGACTCAGCAGCTGTACAGTGGGCCGGAACGGTGATGTCGTGATGGTTCGCTGTTGACATGAGGTATTTCCATAGTATTAAATGCCCACTGGTTGTCGGCCCATTGTACCCCGTGAGGCACAAATAGAGCCACAGTTGTATAATTGGGGATGGTTTTCTCAAACTTCTCTTGTCGTTAGGCATATTTTCCCCTCACTTAGAGGCTTAGTGAAAGGGGAAAAATAGAAGAGACTCTCAGTGTCCTTGAAGAGAACAGGGTCTTTTGGCATTCCAATGTCACCGAAAGCCAGTCTTCAGGCTGTGCAGATGTGCCATGGGTCTGTACATGATACAAGAAGGTGTGGCAGCTGCCAGGGTGGAGAGGGCAGGCCCTTTGATGTTCTGTCTCCCAAGTTCAAGGAAATTATACTTTCTTGATGGTGCCCTTGGATAAATTTCAGTCCCATCTCTGGGAGTTTCATTAGCTCTCAGGAGAGAAGGACCCTTGTCCAACTCATAATATCTGGCAAATAATAAGCAATCAATTAACATTAGTTATTATTATTAAAAGAGGTAGAAGTCTGGCATGGATAAAAGTAATACTAAAAGACTCTTTAATACCTAGAAACCCCAGAAGAAATTTCACTTTGAGCTGAAAGTCAATATGAGGAGGAATTTTAAATCGACAAGGTGAATTTTTATTATTTAAAAATGTGGGAATAATATTTGTGATGGTAATGTTAATGGCGCTGCCTTTAAATCCCAGGGTGAAACTCAACTGCTTTCATTTATGCATTCCAAAAAAAAAAAAAGAGAGAGGGGTAACCCTTTTGTTAAGCCTCACTTAGTCCATCTTAAAGCATCTTTCAGTCAAAAAACAGCTTCTCATTAAGGGAAAAATGATTATTAACATCCTCATTTCGCTTCCTCTTGTGAATTATTTGCATTCAGAAATGTGCATGGCATTAGTTTCAGGGTAAATGCAAATATGACAGCAGGCTTTCTCGCCAAGCTCTTTTTTATTATTAGTTCTTTTTATGTACTCCATTTATTATTTCCTAATCATTTTTCACATTGTATTAAAATGTTAGATTTCTTAAAATAATAATATTTCTGTCCTTCGGTAATTGTCTCCGTCCTGTCTACAACAGTGTACATCACAGAGTGCCCATCTATAGTTTGGAATGGCTTAGGGGAGGCCCGGGAATTGGCTATCTGGGTAACTGAATCCTCTCCCTCCCACGGAGAATGTGATTACTGCAGGTGGGGTTCACGGCTTGCAAAAGAGGGCAGTGGTATATGGAAGGCTTCTGCTGGGAGTGCTGGCAGTATATTTACAGTCTGGGGCTTAAAGATAAATTAATATTTTTTCCCCCTCGTCAGCTTTGAACAGGGTCCACCTTCAATGCTTTGTAAATACAGTAGCGCACGCTACATTTTTCTCTCAATGTTATGAAGTCATTGCACGGGACTTGTGGGTTTGTTGCCCTAAAGTCCTCCTTATGAAGAGGGAGTGAGTTGGGAGGCTGAGGATTCTTAGTCAAAGAGTAGAGGGCACGGCTTGGCTGGAATGTTCTCAGGGAACCTGAGGCATACTTTCCAGGAGGGTCTGTCTTGATAAACTGATTATAATTGCTTTGTTTTTCCCTGGTCATAAAAAAGAAATGGTAATAGATCTGACTAATAAAACTAAACTAATAAAATCATTTGATCATGTTGACTCACTGCACCTCACTGCACCCAGCTGCCCTGTTGACTCACAAATTGTGGCTGTCAAATCGTTTTGTATTTATTTCTCTGGGATATGACTTAACGTCTCTTTTCCTCTCCCCTTGTTACTGTCCATCATTTCTCTTCTTCCTTCCAGGGAGCAGGGGGTGATCAACGATCAAGGCTCAGGGCGAGCTCCTAGTCCATCATGTGGATGTGCCTGTGTTTAAAATGGCACAGCACGCAGCATGGAGACATTTTGATAAGGCTTCCATGGTGGGAGCTGCTTGTTGGGGTATTGTGAACTCCGAGATATAGTAATTAGCTCTCATACTTTTGTTCTGTGGTATGTAAATTCTTCCTTTGTTGACTGTGAGACGGGAAAGGATTGACTTCAGCGCACAATGAAAGACAGTCCCGGAGCAAGCATCCTACTTGGAGCTTGGCTGGGGCAGACTTGGAGTTAGACTAATTTTTCCACATTCAGTATAACTTCCGTAGTTGACCACCTCCCTACATAGACCCCCTTCTTAAGTTGACCTAATTTTCATAGACTGGACATGTGCCACCTGTGCGTATCAGCACAGCAGGCCCAGTTTCTTGTGTTGGCACCTCTGTAAGGTGGCCAGTTTGTTGTACAGTCCTTTGGATGGTCAACTTACTGTATTTGATAATGTATTCTACTGTATTTGATAATGCCTACCCTGCCTCAGTTTTATTAAAAGACCTCTAATGAGCAGTGGGTTAGTACAGACCAACTGCTTTTGGTAGGTGTGAAAAGGGGTATAAAGTTTCTTACAATGCTAATGGGCTGCTGAGAAACACAGGCTGTTTAGCCTGAAGCTGACAATGTTAATTTTGCATTGTTACCTTGTGGCCGGCACTTCCCTATGTTCCACACATAACATTATTTCATTATGTTTTCATGCGGTGTTGTGAGGTACTTCTTTGTTACCTAAATGTGTAGAAGAGAATGTTGAAAATCAAAGAGGTGAAGGAGAACTTCCCAGCATAGAATGCCTGGAATATAGTATCTCTGTGCTACGCTGAAGAAAGTGCATGAGTGTGGTTGGCCTTGGAGGGAATGAACCAGAGGTGCTGGTGAGGCAAGTCTGTGGCGAAACCATTCCTGGTGCCACAGTGCGCATGGGGTGGGGGCCTGCAAGCCTCCATATTGGTGGGACTTTTCCTTTTCTTTCTTAGGGGACTGTTGATGAGTATTCCCTGTTTCTGGAAGCACCAATTCATATGGTTGGCTTTCTGGAGAAATTCATCTTTTGCCTATTGATTTGTAAAACTGACTTAGGGTACGGAAAGATGGCCATGATCGCAGGCTCTGGATTCAAACTTCCTAGGGTCTTGTCCGGGCACTGCTCATGTTATGACATTTGTAGCCTGTCATTACTGGTATGTGGCTTAGCCACACTTCCCTTAGTGAAATGACAATTATAATAGAACCCATCCCTGGGGTTGTTAGGAAATAGGACCCAAGAGCCACTGAGAACAGAGCCAGTTCAGTGGAAGCAAATCTAATGTTAACTACTCTATCATGGATGTTAACACTTTGTTATATATGTTGCAAATAGTCTTCCAATATATATCCTTGTCAACTTCATGAGGGATTTGATATATAAAATTTCTGTGATGAGTGACTTTCAAATAAAGCCATAAAAGTTGAAGGTAAGTATTAAAAAATGGTTGTTTGGGAAGATACTAGACACTGGGAAGGATAGGAGGAAGGAGATAAGAAGGCATTTGTTAAAGGATATAAAATTATATTTATCACTAGACAGGAGGAATAAATTCTAGTGTTGAACACTAGATAGATGACCATGGATGACTACAATTAACAACTGTTACTATACAGTTTGAAATAGTAGAAGGAACACAAAGATAGGATAACTGTCTGAAATGATGGATATACTAATTACTCTGATCTGATCACTCTACAGGTGTGGATCAAAGCCTCACTCTACATCCATAAATACGTGCAATTATTATGTGTGAATTCAATACAAATTTAAAAAAAATGCTTATTTAAAAACAATTTTATAGTTATTAGAATTGATAAATATAAGTGTTTATATTTTTTATTTTTTTGGAGACAGTCTCACTTTGTCACCCTCTGTAGAGTGCCGGGGTGTCATAGTTCTTAAATCTCAAACTCTTGGGCTCAAGCGATTCTTTTGCCTTGGCCTCCCGAGTAGCTGGGAATACAGCTGCCCGCCACAACGCCTGTCTATTTTTAGAGACAGGGTCTTGCTCTGGCTTGGCTGGCCTTGAAATCATAAACTCAGGCAATCCACCCACCTTGGCTTCCCAGAGTGCTAGGATTACAGGCATGAGCCACAACACCCAGCTCAAAATACATGTGTTTAAAAGATATCAATAATAATTACAATGATATCTATATATTCCAATGATTGCCCCCCAGAAGAAAGCAAGTCATCTACATTGTATTTACCAGTTGATTTCTTCAGGCTTTCCCCCCTACTCATGATCTTTTGACAGTCTGAAATGGAGAAACCATTTTCCTCTCCAAGGGGTGGTAGGGCTGGAGAATGCTCACGGTTGATGACCTCACTGTACCGCACCACCATCACTGTGATGGACTCAGGGTCATCATTCAAAAGTGTGGGCACTTATATTAGAAACTCTGGAGGACAGAGGCTACAGCAACTATTTAACTTCCAAGCAGGCCTTTACCCTGAGGGGCCTGGACCACTGGATTGAGAGATGGTGCCACCCCTGAAGGATGTTCCCTGTGTCAGTGTTAGGTGTATTATGTAAATGACAGACTGATACAGTCCTTCCTCCACTGAGCGATGGTAAGAAAAATGCACTCCAAACAGAGCCAGAGAGAATCATTATTCAGTTAGAAGAGAAATGGCCATGGCTTTTTAAGCCTAAAATAATGGTCTCCTTCTGATTTATGTATTTATTTCTGGGAAGGATAACCACTTAGTTAAAAACATAGACTTGACCGAGTCTTCCTATTGTTTTACAAACTGGACTAGATGTTATCATTTTCCTATTTATGTTATCTGGTGTAAGACCAACAACATTAGCTTTCTCAAAGGAAAAGTGGAGAGGTCCAGATTAAAGCAAATAAAAGAAAAAAAACAAAAAAAAAAAACCCACGAAAGAAACCAACCATGAAAAGCACAGATAACTCATGTCTCTGAGACATGAGTTGTGATCATGTTGACTTGAATCTTAGTAAAATAGATTATTCTGTAGGGACTCCAAGGAACTTAAAAAATTCCAATGTTGTGCCCAGGTTCACCAAGGTAAAGATAATTTGTTATTATTAAAAATTATATACACCAATAAAGAAAACCGTATGTGTCAAAATTTTACATGCCAATAAAGAAAATTATAACATTGGGATAGTTTTTAAACATGTTCCGAATAACTAAATGTATTCTATAAACAAATGCAATTAATCAATGTTTGGAAGCCCAGGACCTTTGTACCTATGTTCTCAATCACTTGGGTACCAATTCTGGTACCCATTGATCAAACTCCAGGCCAAAAACTCCTTCACATCACCAGCATCTGCCAGACAGAAACTGGCAAAAGATTTCCCCATTTTGTTACATTCTGGATAGGGGCCAGTGTTAAAATCTATACAGATAAACATGCAAATAAATTTACCATCCATAACAAAAAGGGGTAGCTATCGAGAGTATAATTTTGGTCTCTAGGCGATGCCTGTCTTAAGCTTGTCATGAGAATGTGGCTGGTGTTGAGAACAGTTGGCTGATGGTGCAGTAAAATATACTTGTTGACATATTAAGAAGTTGAGCAAACATTATAATTGTTGAAATAATTGAATGAGCATCCATCTGGATTGTATTAATGCTTGCTGGTTTGTGCTTATATGTAAGTTAAATATAAACAGATCTTTAAGCCTCTAAAATCTTAGTAGGAATGTCATAGATATGAATAGACTGACAGACACACATGCCAGTACCAATGAAAAAAGTAAATTGAACCCAATATTTGCCTAATGTACAATGTTGTACAATGCTTGGAAATTTGAGACATGAAATGTGTTGATTAGAATCTCTACCCTTCGGGGAGCAATTATCTTATTAATTCCAGTTATTCATGGAGAACTTTCTAAGAAGATAGTAACTCTGCTCCAAAATACATTTTTATATTTGAAGGAGGTAATCTGGCATCTGGGTGACAGTAGATGGACAGTCAATTTTCGCAAAAGGAAGGAAAGTTAAGTTGGGAAAGAAAGAATTTCAGGTATTTGCGTTGATATGTAGAGCCTAGAAAAAGTGGACAATTTGGTGGAGGGTCTTTAGAAAATATCTTTGTTAAACAAAACAGAAAGCACAGGAGCAGGCTCTTAGAAGACGACAGATGAATAATGTCTTTCAGCTTGTATTTGGCAAACATGATAATGATTACTAATTAACTGCATCAGACAGAAAATACCAGTGGAGCTGCTTATCCTCTTCTTGCAGTTCACTTTTTCCTAACTTTCGTTTCCTTTTGGAAAGGAGGAACCTTTCTGCTCAGGGAGATTTGGGGGGATCTGGAGACTTGTGGCTCTGTGCCCCATGTCACGCCTACAGAAAACCCTATTGGAAAGAGCCAGAGAAAGTGAGAGTTGTTAATTTTCTCTTGTCAGATTTTATATTTGTCATGATGTGTAAGATCTTTGTTCTACACTGGCTTGATCCTGCACTGCCAGGCGGGGGAGTGGGTATTCCCCTGGGACTGTGCTCCAAGGACAGTGTGGCCAGTCATGATCCAGGGCTGTCTGGCTTCGCTGCTGGGATTTTCAGCCTGACCAGGTGGTGAGAGCACCACCTTGTTTGAGCTGATCCCCTTTCAACTCCCCCGCTCCCCGCAAGGGCCCCAGGCAGAAATGGAGTGGAGTAACCGAGGAACAGAGTAGGGCCTGGCAAATACAAGCCAACTACCAGGCAACCTGATTGCAAAGAAATGAACAACAAAAGCCTGTTCCTCCAAGAGGGTGGTTGAAAATTGTATATTTTATGATCTGATTTTTCCCTTTCTGCCACCCGGGCGGTTAGTCTTTCAGTATTCTGGAAGGAACTAAAGCGTGGTAAGTGGAAAGGCCTTCTGGGCTCACAGAAGCAAGCCACCTGCTCTAATAGAGAGTGCCCGGTCTTTAGAATCAGCCCTGTTTAAATTGTAGCTCTGTTCTTTGCCAGCTCTGTGACATTGTGCCAGTTACTTAACCTTTTGGAGTCTCACTATCCTTTTCTGTAAAATGGAGATAATGAGATCTATCCAGGGGGATTATTGTGAAGATTTGATGTTATAAAATCACCTAGCACCATTGCCTGGAAAACGTTAGTTTACCTTCTAGTAAAAAGAGTGGGGAGTCCGCAGAACCCACTTCAGGGAGAGAACCCATCAGTTTCCATGCAGTTTTATATTTCAGCAATGCTCAATAATAAACTGAATCTGGAAATTTAGCCAAAGGATATAATCATGATATTGTACAAACATTTATCTAAAAGAATGTCACTTGTAGCTTTGTTCATAATGGAGAACATTAGCAATCATCTCCATGTTCAACATGGGATTGCTTGAACAGATTATACCAAATCCATTTGCTGTAATACCAGGCAGCCATTAACAATATCTTGGAGCTGGGTACTTACAGTGATGGAGAGAGGTTACAGTGTTTCACCGAAAAAGAAAAAAAAACAAAAAAACAAAAAAGCTTAAGATTGCAGTTTTAAAATGGAAAATCATATAAGAATGAAAACAATAGAAAGCGATACATCTACATGTTACAGCTGTTGCCTTCTGGGTGACTTTATATATTTTGAGGGTCATTTTTGGTGTTTCCTGATTTTTCAACGGAAGTCAGAATTTAATTAGAATATATTTTTAAAATTATTCTTAGGCTTAATTCTTAGGCCTAAATAAAAGGACAACTGATTGATGGTACAGTTTCTTAAATCATAGGATCAGAAGACAATAGTACTGTTATCTGTCTCAAAAAAGGTGAATTTATATAGTTGCTGATTCCTATTAATGTCTGGTTTATTACTTATATAGACATTTTTATATTATTTCTTGATTAATGTTATATATTAATATTTTATATTACATGTGAAGGTATATTTTCATATCATATAAGAGATGATTATATGATTTATTATTCTTATAAAATATACTTTCATATTATACCTTCAATAAACACAAGTGTTTTTGTTTATATTCTCATTAGTTCTTTTAAAATGGATTGAGATAAGTTTAGGTTGAACACTTGGTTTTCATTGGTCATTTATATACAGAGACATTTGTTTTTTGACTAAGAATGTTAAAATAGTTATTGCTTTTACTTAAAAAACTAAATAAATAAAAAAATCTAGCTCAGAGGATGATTAAATTTGAATTCACTGGAAAATAAGAGTGGTTTTAAAAATGGATTAACTCATCTGTTCTTTTATTTATTCTTTTATTAATCATATCTATTCAAATGTAATTGGAATTCAAAATAAACAAGATCAAAACACTCCAAGAAGATCTAGAAAAGAGAAGAAAAGAAATTCTAGAAAATCCCCTGTGGACGGGCCTACATTGTTTTTCACCCTACCTTCTTCCCCTGCTACCCTTCTTTACCCTTCACCTTTGGGCCCTGTATCCC
>CAUYPK010160505.1:0-28292 GCA_963574355.1 Loris lydekkerianus | reverse complement strand
ATGTCTTAAGTTTAAATCTTTTATCCAGTGAGAGTCTATCTTAGTTAATGGTGAAAGGTGTGGGTCCAGTTTCAATCTTCTACAGGTTGCCAGCCAGTTCACCCAGCACCATTTGTTAAATAGGGAATCTTTTCCCCACTGCGTGTTTTTAATTGGCTTGTCAAAGATCAAATAACGGTAAGTAGCTGGATCCATCTCTTGGTTCTCTATTCTGTTCCAGACATCTACTTCTCCACTTTTGTGCCAGTACCATGCTGTTTTGATCACTATTGATTTATAGTACAGTCTCAGGTCTGATAGCGTGGGGAAGCCATGTTTTAACATACTCTCTAGAGCAGTGGTTTTTCAACTGGTGGGATATTAGACATGCTGTGAAAAATTTTAAAGATCATCAATACAATTATTTTCAGAAGCACAGTATATTGTTTTTTTGATCAGCATAATTTAAGTGTTTAAGAAGTTTAACTATAGATTTAAGTGTGCCAGGAGATTTTTTAAAAAGGTTGAAAAACACTGCTCTAAAGGTACACACTAGAATCCGAGATATGCTCAAGTCTGAGAACCGTGGCCACAGCCAATGGCCTCTATATGGTAAGAAGTTCCTTTCACTAGATTTATTGTGGTATAACAGCTTTTAAAAATTTTTTTTTTTTCATTTTAAAGAAATATGTACATGTAAGAGGCAAAAAAATTTAAATAGAATAATAGAAGGGTAAAAATAATCTCTCCATAGCCCCAATACCCAGAGATAACTATAGTACTCTTTTTCTTTTTTTTTTTTTTTGAGACAGAGTGTCTTTGTCACCCTCAGTAGAGTGCTGTGGCATCATGGCTCACAGCAACCTCAAACTCTTGGGCTCAAGTGATCCTCTTGCCTCAGCCTCCTAAGTAGCTGGGACTACAGGTGGCTGCCACAGTGCTCAGCTATCTTTTAGAGAGGGGGTCTTGCTCTTGCTCAGACTAGTCTCAAACTCTTGAGCTCAAGCAATCCACCTGTCTCAGCCTCCCAGAGTGCTAGGATTACAGGCATGAAGCCACCTCTCCTGGCTTCCATATTACTCTTAAAAAATACCATAGTACCTGAAAACATTTGTATTTTTCAGATCAAGATAATATATTCTTTCCCAACACCCCACTTTCAAGAATTCTACAAATGAAATGACACATTTTTATGACTTATTAATTGAACTTCAGGGTAAACTCAGAGGAATGTCACCCCGGTGAGGTTATAACAACTCTAGATCTGTGACTAGCCTGTGGGTGTGGGAAGCAGGGAGAGCAGAACCTGGAACACTTCAAGGTCTGCCTCCTTTTACTCATAGCCCCTGATGTCTTCAAGCTTCTGAAATCACCTGTTAGAGAGGACAGATATTCCCAAAGATTAAAAGGAAATAAGTGCAAAGTGGCAAAGTTTAGAAAGATGTCAATAATAGTATTTATTCTGCCTTGAAAATACTAAAACAAATAAACCTCTTCGACAATATTCCATTTTATAAACAAATTTGTCAACTTAACATCATTAAGACAATATCTTCCTCTAGGATTTGAACTATGTAAAGATGAGCTGGCTTTAAAAAATTACCTAGCAATCTGTAATGGCAGCTTTCAATTATGCAAAAAAAGCACCAATGGGCTTTAAGGCTATCTAGAAATATATCCAGCCAAATTGCTTCATGGAAAAAGATTTATAAAAATATAGAACCTGTGTCAGGTACAGTAGCTCATGCCTATATTCCTAGCACTTTGGGAGGATGAGGCAGGAGGAATGCTTGCAGCCAGGAATTTGAGACCAGCTTGAGCAATATAGCAAGACCTCACCTCTACAAAAAATTTCAAAAATTAGTCAAGTGTGATTGTATACAACTGTAGTACCAGCTGCTTGGAAGTCTGAGGCAGGAGAATCATTTGAGCCAGGAGTTTTAGATTGTAGTGACCTATGATGATCCACTACACTCTAGCCCAGGCAACAAAACAAAACCCCGTCTCAAAATATAGATAGATAGACAGACAGACAGATAGACAGATCAATTTAAAATAGTTAATTTTATGTTACATAAATTTCAACTAGGTTAAATCGCTTTTTTTTTTTTTTTTTTTTTGAGACAGACTCTCACTATGTCACCCTCAGTAGAGTGCTATAGCGTCACAGCTCACAGCAACCTCAAACTCTTGGGCTTAAGCGATTCTCTTGCCTCAGCCTCCCAAGTAGCTGGGACTACAGGCGCCTGCCACAACCCCCAGCTATTTGTTGTTGTTGTTGTTGTTGTTGCAATTGTCACTGTTGTTTAGCTGGGCTGCGCTGGGTTCAAACCCAGCCTGGGTGTATGTAGCCAGCGCCCTACCCACTGAGCTACAGGCGTTGTGCTCAGTTAAATCTTTTTAAGTTTTCCAAAAATTAAGACGAGTAAAAACAAAAAAATAGAGATTTGGAAGAAAGGTGAAAATAATAGGAAAATGGGTGGTGCCTGTGGCTCAGTGAGTAGGGCGCCAGCCCCGTATACTGAGGGTTGCAGGTTTGAACCTGGCCCCAGCCAAACTGCAACAACAACAACAACAAAAGATATAAAATTAATTAATTAATTAATTAATTAAAAAGAAAGAAAGAAAATAAGAGAAATGTATTCTGGAAGAGATTTAAGCTAAATGCGGGCAGTTTTATGTCTTAAGTATACGAAGAGCTGCTGTGTAGAAAGTAAGGGTAACCATGTTCATTTTTAATAACATCTGGTTTTCAAGTAAAGAATGAAATTGTAATGAAAGAGAATTAGGCTAATACATAAAGACTTTTCATCCCTATTTTAAGTGCTATAACCTTCAACTGAAATTTGAAATCTTGTGTTTTGGACATATTTCAAAGGCATTCGATCTGGAACCTCTGGGTGAACTCAAGATCATACCTTTGTTTCCAAGTGAGGACAGCGGCTTCTGCTCATCTTTTTTTTTTGTAGAGACAGAGTCTTACTTTGTTGCCCTTGGTAGAGTGCCGTGCCGTCACAGCTCATAGCAACCTCCAGCTCTTGGGCTTAGGCGATTCTCTTGCCTCAGCCTCCCCAGTAGCTGAGACCACAGGCACCCGCCACAACGCCCGGCTATTTTTTGTTGCAGTTTGGCCGGGGCCAGGTTTGAACTTGCCACCCTCGGTATATGGGGTCGGTGCCCTACTCACTGAGCCACAGGTGCTGCCCTTCTGCTTACCTTCTGACTGTTTCCCTGGGCTTTGGTATAAGCTCTGTGATCCCTTCAAAGTCTGTTCCTCTGGCTGAACCTCCTGTGTCCATTGGGATCTCAGTGATTCTCTGGCTGCTTCCCAAGGGGCCATCTCCTCCATGAGCACTTTGAAGTCCTTCTCAGAACCTGAGACCTGAGAACAGACCCAATCATCCATCACTACAAATTCCTGCCTAAACTGGATTTTACAATCCCTAAAGAGTAGCATTTAAAGATGACGTGAGGCTTGGTGCCTATGGCTCAAGCAGCTAAGGCAGCAGCCACATACACCTGAGCTGGTGGGTTCGAATCCTGCCTGGGCCCGCCAAACAACAATGATGGCTGCAACCAAAAAAATAGCCGGGTGTTGTGGCGGGTGCCTGTGGTCCCAGTTACTTGGGAGGCTGAGTCAAGAGAATCGCTTACGCTCAGGAGTTGGAGGTTGCTGTGAGCTGTGATGCCACAGCACTCTACCCAGGGCGACAGCTTGAGGCTCTGTCTCAAAAAAATAAAAATAAATAAAGCTGATTAAAAAAACAAATTAAAAAAAAAAAAACTTAAAAAAATGATGTGAAACATAAGGAAGCAGAAAAGCAGTATCTAGGGGTCACTGTATTACTGCTGTAATCAGACAAAAATTAATAGAATTAGGTTTTTGAAGTGGTTAAGAACTTTTATATGAAATCACCCAGCATAGAGCCTGACACACCAGATTTGCTAACAAATTATATACATTTGTTAGAAGTGAGAATGTCAGCTTTCATTTAGAAAGCCCCTTCTGACCGCAACACTATGTCATTTCCTCTCTCCCCAAACCCAATGTCAGGTCTACCTTCAAAAGATACTTTGTATTTTGTCTTCTCTCTCTACAGCCTCCAGCTGGGTCCAGGACACTGTGGGCTGCCTGGACTGATGTCATGGCCTCTTAACTGGTTGCCCTGCATCCTCTCTCTGCTGCTGGACCTTTCACTACATTCTCTCTCTACATGGAAATCCAATGTGATCTTTTTAAAATTTCAGATCACATTCTACTTGGAAACACTCTTCAGTGGCTTGCCAGTTCAGAATAAAATTCAAACTCCTATTCATAGCCTGAAAGGCCCTTCTGATTTGGCTCCTGCCTTCCTCTCTCATCTCATAACACTCTTCCCCTGACCCCTGAGCTCCAGCTACCAGCCCTCTCTTCTCTTTCCCAAACATGCCAAGTCCTCTCCCACTTTAGGCTCTTGACATGTACTGTGCCCTCTGCCTGGAATACTCTCCTCCCACCTTGGTACAACTGGTTCCTTCTGGTCCTTCAGTGTCACCTCCAAAAGGCTTTGCCTCATAATCTATTGTGCCCCATGACAGCTACCAGATCACCCTGCTCATTTCCTTCTGAGCACTATCTGAAACTATCTTTCATTTGCTATTGTCTGTTTGTCTGTTTCCCCTATGGAATATAAGCTGCAGCAGGCCAGGGGCCATGCCTGCTGTGTTCACTGTAAAAATCCCTGATATCTGGCACATTGCGGTCACTTAAAATCGACTTCTGTCTTTCAGAGCCATCTTCATTCTTTAAGTCCCATGCTTACAGCTAGTCCTTAAAGTGAATGAAGAAAGGTACTGCCAGGCAAGTGGGGTGTTGAGAAGTTATTAATATATCTACTTCCATTACCACTTCCCACCCCCCACTTCTTACTCTCCCTTTCACTTTCATGATCAGTTTAAATTAGGTGTTTAACCTTTATACTCCTGCACTGTTTTCATTTATATTTGACTACACCTATGGAGCATATTGCAAGGGTACAAGTCAAATCTATCAAGTATAGAACATAAATTTCTTAACACAATATCAAGTAAATGAGGTGAAATATATCTTAATTACTTTAATGTAAGCACTCCAATTGTATAAAAAATCGACACATTGTACCCCACATATGCATAAATGTATTCATGATCTATGTGTATATGACTTAATAAAAATAAATAAATAAAATAAAAAAAGAGTTTGGCTCTCACTCTGGGAGACCAAAACGGGCTGATTGCTTGAGCTTAGGAGTCTCTAAAAATAGCCAGGCATGGGCGGCACCTGTGACTCAAAGGAGTATGGCACCGACATTGTGGCAGGTGCCTCTAGTCCCAGCTACTTGGGAGGCTGAGGCAAGAGAATCACTTGAGCCCAAGAGTTTGAGGTTGCTGTGAGCTGTGACGCCACAGCACTCTACCAAGGGGGACAAAATAAGATTGTCTCAAAAGAAAATAAAATAAAATAGCTGGGCTTTGTAGTGGGTGCCTGTAGTCCAGCTACTTGGGAGGGGCAGGCAAGAGGATTGCTAGAGCCCAAGAGTTTGAGGTTGCTGTCAGCTATGAAACTACAGCACTCTAGAGGATGAGAAAGTGAGACTCTGTCTTAAAAAAAAAAAATTGGGGGCTCCAGAAATTAACTAAATATATGAACATCTAAAAATGATATCTACAGATAACACATTCTTCCCATACAATTAAGGGCTCTGAACCAATCCAAGAAAGCCAAGACTCTCTGTGGGTAGCAGAGAGCTACTGTGTGTTCCTCAAGCAAGCTCCTCTCTAGTAACTGGATTCCTGTGTTCCTCATCCAACTTCCTCATAACCAAAACCATAAGGTTTCAACTTCCCTTTCTCACCTGTTGTTCAGGAGCTCTTTGTATACCCTCAACCAGAGCCACAGCTTCCTCCCCATTTTCTGGAGATTGCTCCCTCACCCAGGTCTGGATCTCCTCTGGCAAAATGGTCAGAAATTGTTCCAAAACCAGCAGCTCCAGGATTTGTTCTTTTGAATGTGTCTTAGGCCTCAACCACTGACAACAGAGTTCCCAGAGTCTGCTAAAAGCTTCCTGGGGGCCAGCTACTTCCTGGTAGCAGAATTGCCTGAAGCGCTGGCGGGAGGTTTCACAGTCATGGCTATTGCACTGAAAGGCTGATTTCTGGCCCTGTATGCAGTCCTTGCTTGAGGATGAGTGTGCCTGGGGACTCCTTGCTGCAGCCATCATTTGCCTCAAGGAACTGCCTGACAGTGGTTGCCATGCCTACCCTGTGGATTAGATTCCATCTCTTCCCAGTCACTGAGAAGTCATATTGTCTTGCAAAGAATGTCTTTCTGGAATCAAATGGACATGAGAGTGTCAGAGTTACACAAAGACTCACAGTTGAAAAAAATAGCTCAACTATGCCATATTCCCTCACTCTCCCCCTTGTGATTGACTTTATCACTTTTACTCCCTCCACAAATCCACGCTAAGAATCCAAAACGTTAGAATATAAAAAAAAAAAACAAGCACTTTGGGAGGCTGAGATGGGCAGACTGCTTGAGCTCAGGAGTTCAAGACCAGCCTTAACAACAACGAGACCTCATCTCTAAAAATAGCTGGGCATTGTGGCGGGTGCCTGTTAGTCCCAGCTCCTCAGGAAGCTGAGACCAGAGAATCACTGGAGCTAGGAGTTTGAGGTTGCTATGAGCTATGATGCCATAGCACTCTACTGAGGGCAACATAGCGAGACTCTGTCTCAAAACAAAAAAGAAAAAAGAAAAAAGAAAACTATATAGAAAACATAGTGTTCTTCCCAGCCAAGTTTCTAAGTCTGCTAACAAATTACTAAAACTATTCCTCCTCACAATGTAGCCTACTTGTCCTTCCCTTCTTCCCTCACCTGCCTGGGTCTTTTTCCTGTCATTCCCTATCCTCAAGAAGCCTGGATTCATCTTCCCAATTGCCTCTTTCTCTAAGGAGAGAAATTAGTGAGCATGTGCTTTTTGATTAATCTCTTCATCACTAATATACTGTGCACCCCATAACCAACACCTACACACACACATGTGAATAAGTCATTATTCTAGTATGCGATATGTTTTAATATTCCAGCATTCTTTCCCCTACTTCTGATAGGAGCATCTTCTTTCTTTGTCAAAGAGACCCTTTCTACTTTACTGGTTCTAGTAGGACTACTAGTGAAAATACCCTTCCCCTTACTCCAAGAGTGGGCATATGACATATATGGGCCTATAAAAATTCACATGCTGGAGGAGTGCGAAAAGTTCTGAATTTCCTGGGAAATGCTCCACTGGGTAGATATAAGACTGGAACTCTCTGCCACTATGTCCCACTCCCTATTCCACTCCTCCAATACAGAGGTGAGCCTGTTCACAGGAGAAGACCAATACACCAGAGTTTTGACAACATATTTGGATCTCCAAGGCCAATTTGTATAAGGAAATATTTTTTAATTAATTTGAGTCTGGTTTTAACTACTTAAAATACAGATTAAAGCAGATACAATCATAAAGGGCAATTTTTAATCTTATATAAGAGTTGATATACCCCCACCAGGCAGTATTTTTTTTTTGAGACCTAGTGTCAGTATGTTGCCCTCAGTAGAGTGCTGTGGCATCACAGCTCACAGCAACCTCAAATTCTGGCTTAAGCAATTCTCTTGCCTCAGCCTCCCCAGTAAACTGGAACTACAGGCACCCACCACAATGCCTGGCTATTTTTGCTTGCAATTGTCATTGTTGTTTAGCAGCCCCAGGCTGGGGCTTGAACCTGCCAGCCTCGGGGTACATGTCCTGTGCCCTACTCACTGAGCTATGGGTGCCGAGCCCTACCACGAAGTTTTAAAATGAATTTGGGTTGCACAATAACATGAATACTCAACACTACTGAACTGTACACTTAAAAATGGTTAAGATGGGCTCAGTGCCTATAGCTAGGGAGCCAGCCACATACACTGGAGGTGCTGGGTTCGAATCCAGCCTGGGGCCAAGCAACAATGACAACTGCAACTTGAAAATAGCCAGGCGTTGCAGTGGACACCTGTGGTTCCAGCTACTTGGGAGGCTGAGGCAGGAGAATCGCTTGAGCCCAGGAGTTTGAGGTTGCTGTGAGCTGTGACACCAGGGCACTCTTTACACAGGGCCACAGCTTGAGACTCTGCCTCAAAAAAAAAAAAAAAGGTTAAGATGGTACATTTTGTTTTTCACAATTAAATTTTAGTTTTGTTTTTTTTTTTAAAATGGATTTGGGTTCTCTTTTCTCAAAAAGTTTAAACTTCTATCACTTAGATTCTCTTTACATTTCAGTTCAGCAGGAGAGGCTAAAAATAGAAATCAAGGACATTATTGTTAGCGCTCCTTTTTAGCCAATGGAGAAACACAGGGTGATTAAGTGTCTTGCCTAGCATCTTACAGCATAGCTCCTAAACAGCAAGGCCAGGACTACATTCTGTACCCCTTGCCTTGCACATGTTCTTACAGCCTACCAGGGGTCCTCAAACTACAGTCCGCAGACCACATGTGGCAGTGTGATTGTATTTGTTCCCATTTTGTTTTTTTTACTTCAAAATAAGATATGTGCAGTGTGCACAGGAATTTGTTCATAATCTTTTTTTTTTTTTTTTTTAATATAGTCCGGCCCTCCAAGGGTCTGAGGGACAGTGAACTGGCCCCCTGTTTAAAAAGTTTGAGGACCCCTGAATTCTGGCTGGAGAATAATCTAATAAATGTTCTTCTAGTTTCATGCAGAAGCGGAACCTGCACTCCTCTTGACCCCTTAACATTCCACTCATCATTAAATTTTAAAATGCTGGCGGTGAGTGAGTAGGGTGGCTACTCACTCACCGCTCAGTGAGTACGGTGCTGGCCTCGTATGCCGAGGGTAGTGGGTTCAAACCCGGCCCCAACCAAACTGTAACAAAAAATAGCCCGGCGTTGTGGCGGGCGCCTGTAGTCCCAGCTACTCAGGAGACTGAGGCAAGAGACTGAGCCTCAGCTGGAGGTTGCTGTGAGCTGTGACGCTACAGCACTCTACCGAGAGCGACAGAGTGAGACTCTGTCTCTTTGAAAAAAAAAATTTAAAAAAAAAATTTTTTTTAAATGCTGTCTCTCCCAAATTTCTTTCACTGTAGGGTTGCCTCAAAGTCAGAGAAACGGGGAATGAGCACAGAGAGCCCGGCTGATTCATTTTTCACTCGGCAAATATTTATTATGCACTGTGCTGGGGTTAGGTACTGTGGACGAGGAGCAAGAAGTGGGCGAGTCGGGGCGAAAGGAGCAGGGTCCGGACGACTACTTCAAGATGAGCGTCGGGGGCGGGACCCGGGACCACCCCTGGGCCGGCTACCTGGGGACTCCAGGTATAAGGGAGGCTACCCGTCCCACCGAGACGTCCACCTGGGCCTGACCCAACCGTCTCGGAGAAGACTCCCAGCGACAAGGGGATCCTTAGCCGACTTGCGGCCCGGCAGCAAGGAAGAATTAAAACTCACCAGACGCGAGCACTCTAGACTTCCCAAACTGTCAGCCGCGCCGGAAGTCAGCGGTTCCTGCGGTTCCGCCAGGCCACTCACTGCGCACGCTCGCAAGTCGAGCAACCGGACTACAGCTCCCGGGGTGCACTGCGATGCTCTTGACTGACCCAGCAGCCAATGGACGATGGAGGGCGTCCTCTATGCACCAATCCCTTGGGGGGAGGCGGATCCTCCCGCGGCAGTACCAGGGTACCCCGTAGGCGCCTCCGCGACATGAGGCTTCAGCCCCGCCCCCAGCTTGTGCTTCTGGGTTCCTAGTCCCGGATCCTCAGAGAGGCGAGTCGGCTGCAGGTGAGCGTGAGTTTCTGGGCTGCTCCGGATAGTGGTGTCGCAGGCGCCAGCCTAAACTCACATCTTTCTGTGTAGTTGAGCCGGGCGCCGGATTGCCGCAGTTTCGACAGGCCCAGGGCCAGCTGAGCGCCAAAGCCGGAGTCGGAGTCGGAACCGGAGCCGGAGCCGGAGCCGGGACGCCTGGAGGCCGGAGCCGCTGGGCCTGCGGCACCTCGGGAGCGAGCTGTCCGCGCGCCTGCATCAGCCTAGCTCTCGAGCAGGAGGCGCACCGCTAGCTCACACCCCCTCTGGCTTTTGCTGTGGCCTTCCTTGGCTCTAATCTCTACCTACCAGGGATATGCTGCGGGTCGGTTTCAGCCAGAATGCCGGAGAGTTGGTGTGAGCTACCTGTAAGACAGCTTGAACTTTTCCTAGAGATTTCTCTCGGCTAGCTCGTTAGATCGTATTGTCCATTTCGTCTGAGACTTTGTGAAATCAAAGAAGTGTTTTCCCCGGAGTCGTTTTAGGACGTTATGACTTTTCCCCTTTGCAAGATGGTTCACGGAAGAAGCAGCTCTTCGCACTGTCACGTTGTCTTGAAAGTTTAGGGTAAAGGCTACCTAATGAGAAGGCCCTGTCTCTGCATCCTGTACTCCCTACCATCCTCAGAGGAGCTTCAGTTTTTAGCGCCTTTCTAGCATTTAGACTTCTCCAGAGTCATGATCATAAAGGCTTGACCCGTTTACTAGGAGAGAAGTTGTCTCCTGATTCCCAAAATGGCTGCTAAAATGGAGATAACTTTGAGCTCCCACACTCATGCTTCCTCCAAGCAAGAGAGACATATAATAACAAAACTAGAAGAGAAACGAGTACTTGCTCCACCAAAAAACTGCCCGGATCCTGAGCTTTCTCGTCAGAGTTTTAGACGGTTTTGTTATCAAGAGGTGTCTAGTCCCCAAGAGGCACTCTCCAGACTCCGACAACTCTGCCATCAGTGGCTGCAGCCTGAGCTGCACACCAAAGAGCAGATTTTGGAGCTTCTGGTGATGGAGCAGTTCCTGACAATCCTGCCTCCCGAGATTCAGGCTCGGGTCAGGCATCGATGCCCAGTGAGCAGCAAGGAGATTGTGAGCCTGGTGGAAGATTTTCACAGAGCATCCAAGAAACCAAAGCAGTGGGTAAGGAGAGTCCTCTCTCGGTCCCCAGGGTTTCTTTCTCATCTGGATAATGTTTAGTCTCTGGATCCCTCCTTATTTAAACAGAGTCCAGAATGGACTGAATGGCTTCAAAGTTGCCTCTATCTGGAAACCTGTGAATTGTAACAGGTTTTCAGAAAACCCAGCTACTGACATCCAGTGAGGAAGTAGAGGATCAAGGTTGTTACTGTTCCTTTATGGGCCTCATGCCACCAGAAGTAGTTTTAAGGTTCTTGAATTTGTGCTGTCATATCTTATGCCACCCCATTCCTCTTGAATTTTTCCAACAGTCAGAATTATTAGCAGGAAGAGTCATCCTATTGGGTAGGAATTAGACTTTGGGGGAAACTATTGTACCTTGTTCCAGTGAAGAGTCTGGCATATTGTCTTTGGATTAGGAAGTTGCAGCTTAATTTAGCCAGTGTTGCTATTCCAACCCACCTCTAATCTCCCAAGTCAGACCCCAGTCAGGGCCTAGGCAAAAAGCAAGCAGAAATGAAAATGAAACCTGTTAGGGATCAGGGGTGAGGCAATTAATTCTCTTAGACCTGTACTACTACTGGGATCTCCTTACCAGGAGAGCCTTTGGCAGAATGTTTATTAGATAAGAATGGTTTTTAGTGGCCCCTTACCATACTGCTGTTCCTATAGAGTCTGTCCCCAGCAGAAGTAGGGAAGGCAGTGGTATGTAGGGTACAAATCTGATGGGCCAATGTCAGGACTGACCCTGATATTTGTGCCAAATCTCTTAGGACTTCCAGACCTTGAGAAAGGCCCAAGCTTTAGGCTAAGCCACTCAAGAAGTTTTGACCCATTCGAAACAGTCTCATTCTTGTTCTCTATGCCCATTCCTTTGCTTCTTTTGAGGGTTTCAGTGATCTCTGTGAAAGCTGATGTCCAGGCCATTATCAGAAATTCCTAAGGCAAAGTGGTTGTTATAAAGCAGCGAAAAGAAATGCTGCCCTTAGTCAGTCCTAATGGATGGGGCTTATTCCTAGGTGGCCGTTTGTATGCAGGGGCAGAAGGTGCTTTTGGAGAAAACTGGATCCCAGCTTGGAGAACAGGAACTGCCAGACTTTCAACTGCAAACTCCCAGGACAGATCTCAGGGAGAGCTTGTTGGAGGAGCCTTCCCAGGCAGGATCTCATGATCATCTGAGCCCCCATCATTGGGAGAAATCCCCACTCCTCCAGGAACCAGCCCCCAAATTAGCTGGGACAGGTAATCACTCTGTGCCTCTTCTCTCCCACTCATTAGCCATTTATCTCCATCAAAGCATCTCATGGTTACACAAAAACAAAGACCACATGTATGTGTGTGGTTTTAAATGTATGTAATAAATTCTATTTACCAAAAAATTTACCAATTAGAATAATGATACCATGAATAAAAATAATGTTTTTTATCATTTTTCTATTAATGGATATTTGACGATCCAGTGCATGACAGGACTATTCTAGTACTTACTTTTTGTCCCTGTCATAGCTTTTGTAGTAAAGATAAATCCGAATATGACTACTAATGAACTTCCATGCAAACTCTAGCTGTTTCATTACTTAAAATGGTCTAATGTTTAGAAGGGGACTAGTAAAGAAAATGCTCCGCTCCATAATATTTCTCTTCCTCCTCTGTGACATTGTGTCTTAAACCCTCGAATCTATTTCTCTGCCTCTGGTACAATACCAGAATAATTGCTGGCCCTGTTCTACACTGTCCAATGTTTTCTTAAGACTGAATGACAGTGACACTTTGGCTAGTCTTGATGATGTGAATACAAAATCAACAAGTTAGAGAGGAGGTTACAAAAAGGGTAGAGCCTTATTTCCTTGACATTTGGTATAGTCAGTTTGTCTTGCATCTTTGTCTGTTCAGGCTGCTGTAATAAAATACAAGAGACTGATCGCTTCTCGGCCTTTTGGCTAAGATCAAGTGTGTAAAATACAAGAGACTGGGTAACTTATAAACAACAGAAATTTATTTCTTAGAGTTATGGAGGCTGAGAAGCCTAAGATCAGAGTGCCACTTTGGTTGGGTTCTGGTGGGGGCCCTCTTCCTGGTTGCAGACTGCCAACCTTTCTCTGTTCTCACATGGCAGAAAGGGCATAACAGGCTCTCTTGGGCCTCTTTCATGAGGACATTAATACAATTTCCATGAGGGCTAGTCACTTCCCCAAGGTCCTGCCTCTCAACGATAATGACCTTGGGAGTTAGGATTGCAATATATTAATGTTGGGGAATATAAGCCACTTCACTTTAGTTTGATGATTCTTGGAACTCAGGAAATGGAGAAGATCTGTGGCATCCAGTAGAAAAGTTTGTGACTCTATCTGAGGTCCTACCACATAACCTACAGCTTTCATGGGCTTGAATAAAGTGGACCACACACACACCCTTCTCCTGCCTCAGCAGAGGCAGCTAGGTATGTGTGTGCTATCTCTGTCTTTTTTCATTTGATCCCCAAGAGAGAAGATTCCCCTGTTCCTCATCCCTAAGATCCACCAGTACCTTCCTTCAGAACTGCACAGTCTAATACAATAATCACTAGCCATGTGACTTATTGAAATATAATTCACATTCCATAATTTTTAACCTTTGAAAGTAGACAGGTCAGTGGTTTTTAATAAATTCACAAAGTTATGCAATGAATATCTAATTCCCAAACATTTTTTGAGACAGAGTCTTAATATGTTGCGCTGGGTAGAGTGCCATGGCGTCACAGCTCACAGCAACCTCAAACTCTTGGGCTTAAGTGATTCTCTTGCCTCAGCCTCCCACGTAGCTGGGACTACAGGCACCCACCACAACATCTAGCTATTTTTTGTTGCAGTTGTCATTGTTGTTTAGCTGGCCCTGGCCAGGTTCAAACCCACTAGCCTCAGTGTATGTGGCTGGTGCCATAACAATTGTGCTATGAGTGTCGAGCCTCCCAAACATTTTCATCACTTTGAAGAGAAACTTCATACTTACTAGCAGTCATTCCCCATTTCTCCCTACCCCCCATCCCTAACCCCTAATCTACTTTCTGTCTCTGGATTTTCCTATTCTGGACATTTTGTATAATGGAATCACAATATGTGCTCTTTTGCTCTGGCTTCTTTCACCAAATATGTTTTATAGCTTCATACACGTAGCAGGTATCAGTACTTCATTCATGTTATGGCTTAATAATATGCATTATATGGATATACTACATGTTGTTTATCTTTTCATCAGTTGATAGACTTTTGGGTTGTGTCTACTTTTTGGCTATTATGAATAATGCTGCTATGAACATACTTGTACAAGTTTTGGGGCGGACACAAAAACTGGGGTATATACCTTGGAGTGGAATTACTAGATCATTTGGTAATTCTATTTTTAACTTTTTGAGAAACTACAAGACAGTTTTCTAAAGCAGCCGCACCATTTTACATTCCCGCCAAAAGAGTATTAGGATTCCAATTTCTCTAAATCCTTGTCAGCACTTGTTATTGTCAAGATTTTTTGTTATCCCTGTCCTATTAGCTATGAAGTGGTATCTCCTTGAAGTTTTGATTTGCATTTCCCTAGTGACTGATGATGTTGAGTATCTTTTTATGTTCTTATTGGCCAACTATATATCTTGTTCAGAGAAACGTCTGTTTAGATCCTTTGCTCATTTTTAAGTTGGGCTATTTGTCTTTTTATTGTAAGAGTTCTTTATGATTCTGGGTACTAGACCCTTATATAAATATGAGAGATAGGTTAAACTCTTCTACTGGTCTTTGGTCCATTTTAAGTTAATTTTTTATATATGGTATAAGATAGGGGTCTATCTATAACAAATTATCTTAGACTGAGTAAATTATAAACAATAGAAATTTATTGCTCACAATTTTGGGAGGCTGGGAAGTTCAAGATGAAGGCTCCAGCAGATTTGGTGTCCAGTGAGAGCCCATTCCTCACAGATGGTGCCTGCCATGTGTCCTCATACAGCAGAAGGGGGAAACAAACTTCCTCAGGTGTCTTTTTTAAGGGCATTAATCCCATTCATGAAGTCTCCACCCTCATAACCTAATCACCCCCAACACCTCACTGCACTGAGGACTGTCAATATATGAATTTGGGGAAGGGAGACATAAACATTAAGATCATAGTGGGTCCAACTTTATTCTCTTGCATGGGGAAATCCAGTTGTCCCAGCATTATTTGTTAGGTTGTTGTTGTTGTTTAGGGGGGAGGTTGTTTTTTGTTTTGAGACAGAGTCTTATTCTGTCACCTGGGCTAAAGTGCAATGATCTCAGCCTAGCTCACAGCAACCTCAAACTCCTAGGCTCAAACAATCTTCCTGCAATAGCCTCCTGAGTAGCCAGGACTACAGGTACACACTACCACTCCTAGCTAATAGTTCTGTTTTTAGGGGAGACAGGATCTCACTTTCTCAGGCTAGTCTCAAACTCCCAAGCTGAAACAATGCTCTCACCTCAGCCTCCTAGAGTGCTAGGATTATAGGCATGAGCCATTATGCCTAGCCAGCATCATTTATTAAAAAGGTTATGTTTTCCCCTAGAACTGTGTTGAGAACTTTGTCAGAAGGCAGTTGACCCTAATTACATGGGCTGTTTATTTCATTTTGAATTTAAATTAATGAAAATCAAATGAAGTTTTAAATTTAGTTCCTCAGTCACACCAACCACATTTTAAGTACTCAATAGCCACACAATCACATGTGGTTAGAGGCTGCCATATTGAATAACTCACATGTTTGTACACACACATATTTTCCACATTACAGCAAGTCTTATCAACTACTACTGCTCTGTATCCTCCAACTTCCCACAAGCCTTTCCAGCTCATTTCCATCCTGATCGTCAAGGCTAGCAGTCAGGAGGTAGGGAGTTTCTGTAACTAGTTTACATGTCTAGCCCATATTCTAGTTTAAAAACACATATATATGTAATGAAAGAAAACACCACAGCCACTGTATTTACTATCCTTTGAAGAAAAGGTGGTTGTCAATCAGTGTTCATTAAGGGAAGAGTATTTGCTGAAATAGCTCAGGCGTTAGACTATACAGTGAAATTTTCAGTGTTGAAATTTCAACTGTCTACTTTCTTTCATTCATTAGTTGATGATCATTTCTGATGGTTTTGTTTTTCCCTATTTCTTCCTTCCTAAACCTCTCCCTAAAGATAGAAAGGAGGGAGGGTGGTTCCTAACTTTATTTTTTTATTTCTTTTTATTTTTTCCTAACTTTAATATAAATTAGAATCACCCCAGGAATCTGTTAACTGTTCAGATTTATAGGTCCAATCCCCAGAGATTCTGACTCAGCAGCTTTGGGAGAGGGTCAAAGAATCTTCTTGTTTAATAAGTGCCCCAGATGAGTCCAATGCTAGTTGCCAGTGGAAGGCCACCTTTTGAGAAACTTTTTGCAGAGTATTTCATAACTCTTTTACTGAAGTTCTTTCTTCTAAGACTAGAAAATGAACCATATTCTTTCTAATTATAGAGGCCCCCAGAATGAAAAGTGACAACAAGGAAAATCCACAACAGGAAGGGGCTAAAGGAGCAAAGTCATGTTCTGTGTCAGCGGGCAGATCCAAAGGGAATGGTCTGCAGAATCCTGAACCAAGAGGAGCAAATATGAGTGAACCTCGGTTGTCACGGAGGCAAGTCAGCCCCCCAAATGCTCAAAAGCCATTTGTTCACTACCAGAGACATTGCAGGGAACTGGAATACATCAGCAGCCCACTAAAAAGCCACCCACTGAGAGAGCTGAAAAAAAGCAAAGGAGGTAAAAAAAGCCTGAGCAATCATTTGCAACGTCTTGGTCACCAGCCAACCCGCTCAGCAAAGAAACCCTACAAGTGTGATGACTGTGGGAAAAGCTTCACATGGAATTCAGAGCTGAAAAGACACAAGAGAGTCCACACAGGAGAGAGACCCTACACTTGTGGAGAGTGTGGAAACTGCTTTGGGCGGCAGTCAACCTTGAAGCTGCACCAGAGGATTCACACTGGAGAGAAGCCATACCAGTGTGGCCAGTGTGGGAAAAGCTTTCGCCAGAGCTCAAACCTTCACCAGCATCACAGGCTCCACCATGGGGACTGAAAGGAGTGCTCCTTGCTTTAGATTTGGGAAGGTACTTGTGTTTCTCCTTCCCCTTATTTGCATGTAAATCACAAAGACTGTGTGACTTACAAGGAGAACAAGAGGCCTGTGAGGAATGAAGGTGCATAGTCAGCTAGTGAGGATCCCCAGAAGAGGCTGACCAGGACCTGACTGTGCACAGTGATAAGATGAAAAAGTGGCAGGTCCAGGCATTGGATCAAAGAGAACTGCAGTCTCTGCAGAGAGGAGAGACTACTGAGGAAGAATCGGGACAATCCTACCGGTGGCCCCTTATTGTTAAATCATCCCCCCATTGCTCTAAAATATGTTAAAGGATAAATTATATGTATAGTTATGCATTTGCTGTCATATCACACAATTTTTATCATGCTCATACTTCTTTAATAAAGATGAGTAACCATCAGAATTTGAAGGCAAAGTTCATTGGAAAATAAATCCCCCAGTGTCTCTTCTATAATTCCTAGTTGTTCATAACAAAGGATGAATTAAGCAAGAGTAGGTACATGCTTGTGTGGGGAGAGGATTTCCAAATAATTACATGGTGCTTTTACCAAAAAAATACATTTGAGGGATCTTTTTGTATCAAAACATCTTTGATTTAGAAAAAGAAAATCCACACAGCTGCAACAACCCCAGTCCAAGAGAAAGAGGAAAAGTACAGTGAGAAGCAAGCAGTGGATAAAGGTTCTGAGGAAATGTAAAAGGGAATTCTTCCCACTCTCCTTTCTCACTTAGGCCATTAACTTAAAGATTAACAAAATGTTTGTTGTGTCAAAAATGTTCTAAAACGGGGGCGGCTCTGGCCACATACACCAAGGCTGGTGGGTTCAAACCTAGCCCAGGCCAGCTAAAACAACAATGATAACTGCAACAATAACAACAACAAAAATAGCCAGGTGTTGTGGTGGGTGCCTGTAGTCCCAGCTATTTGGGAGTCTGAGGTAAGAGGATCACTTGAGCCCAAGAGTTTGAGGTTGCTGTGAGCTATAATGCCATAGCACTCTACCCAGGGTGATAGTTTGAGACTGTCTCAAAAAAAAAAAAAAAGTTCTAAAACTGGATTATGGTGACTGTCACTCAACTTCATGAATTAACTAAAATTTATGAAATGGGTTAATTTTATGATATATAAATTGTACCTCACTAGCATTCTTTTTTTTAGTCAGAGTCTCACTTTTGTCACCCTTGGTAGAGTGCTGTGGAGTCATAGTTCACAGCAACCTCAAACTCCTGGGTACAAGTGATTCTTGCCTCAGCCTCCTGAGTAGCTGGGACTACAGGTACCTGCCACAACGCCCAGCTATTTTATGTTGTAGTTATTATTGTTTAGCAGGCCCAGGCTGGGTTCAAAACCACCAGGCCCAATGTATGTGGTCAGCACCCTAACCACTTAACTACAGACACCAAGCCTGGCCTACCATTTTTCAAATGACAAAATATATTTATGCAAAATACTAGAGTCCTGGAACTAAGCCTAGGAAATCATCTAATTCCACCCCTCTCATTTTCTCAAAGTGGAAATTTAAAAAATCAGTGTACAATTCTCAGTTACTCTGGGAAAGCCAGCTCATTTCTCAGTTTAGAGAAAGCATTTCACAGATTGGTACTGTGTCATGCAGGGAATAGAGGCAGATGGACTTCATCCTAAAACACCAGTATGAAGTCACTGCCAGTCACTTTGGGGCTGTAACCTGTGTTCTGCCTCCAAGAATCTCAGGGCAAGTAAATACCTATGAGATGTCACTTGGGGCCTGTGCACACGCTGTTTCCTTTGCCTTTGGTTCCTGTCATGTCCCCCATGCTTTCTACCTCAACTATCTCTCAAGAGTTTCCTGCTCTGGAAAGCCTTCCCTGACAACTTTTGTTATAATCATGGGTCAGCCTCCCTGCTAGACTCATACACTATAGGGGCTCAACCTGGGACACCCCCACCATCAGGGGATGTTTGGCAATGTCTGAGATACTTTTGGTTATGATATGGGGAAGGGAGCGTTGAACCTGGCCTCTAATAGATCCTGCTAATAGCACCTGCAGGACAGCCCCACAACGATTATCTTGCCCAACATATTAATTGTGCCGAGGCTGGGGATCTACTGTATCCTATAGAAGCTCTTTCAGGACAAGAATTTTATTTTCCCGTAATTTTAGCTTTTGGACTTGGGCCATGCCCAGCCAAGAGAAATAGTTGTTCAGTAATTGAATAGTTGAGGACCCTTGCTTTACATTCTAGGCCCATTTCTGCCTGAATTCAGAGGTTTGTGACAATCGGTTGGCTGTACAAACAAGCTTCTGTCTTTTCGGCAGAGGCTTATTGAAAGCCCATTGGCCTTTCTCATAGCTTTTGGTGTTCTGTTAGGAAGTTATCTTCCATGTACTATGTTAAGTCACAGAATTTATCTTTGGTATCTGGCCTCCCCCTACTCTATCCTACCCTTTCCTTGGCCTGCTACTTCTCCCTGGTCAGGACCTCTTTATTTCTCATTTTGTTCCCTCCTTGCCTTACCCCTTTTTCTAAACTGCTTTCCTTGTTACCCTTTAACCCACAAGTCATAGTCACACCTGTATTAGTTTCCTATTGGTGCTATAAAAAATGACCACAAACTTAACATTCTGGAGGTCAGAAATCCAAAATCAGTTTCACTCAGCCAAAATCAAGCTGTCAACAAGGCTGATTCCTTCTGAAGGCTCTGAGAGATGAATTAGTTTCCTTGACTTTTCAGCTTCTAGTCACCACATATATTCTTTGGCTTATGGCCCTCTCTTCTGTTTTCAAGTGCATCATTCCTGTCTTCTCTGACTCTGACTTTCCTGCCTCCCTTTTATAAGGACTGCTGTTGATTTTGTTGGGCCCATCAGAATAATCTCCCCATTTCAAAATCCTTAATAACATCTGCAAAGTTCCTTTGCATATAAGGTAACATTCACAGGTTGTAGGTATTAGGATATAGAAGTGTTTGGGCAGCCATGATTCAGCTTACCATACATGTCTATCTTGAATCAACTTGGTCGAAGAAGATCTCTCACAAAAGAGATGGAGCATAGATTTCCACTTTCTATTCATAAGGGTTGGCATAGGAACTCTTCTTTGCATAATAGTTTTTTTTTTTGCTTGGTGTATTTTGAAGAACCTGTGTGTGCATATTTCCTTTCTCCTGGTTACAAAATCAATAACTGTTAGGCAGCGCCTGTGGCTCTGTGAGTAGGGCACCGGCCCCATATACCGAGGGTGGCGGGTTCAAACCCACCCCCAACCAAACTGCAACAAAAACATAGCCAGGCATCATGGTGGGCGCCTGTAATCCCAGCTACTCAGGAGGCTGAGGCAAGAGAATCGCCTACGCCCAGGAGCTGTAGGTTGCTGTGAGCTGTATGATGCCATGGCACTCTACCAAGGGCGATAAAATGAGACTATGTCTCCACAAAAAAAAAAAAAAAAAATCACTAACTGTTTAATATTAGTGTTTCGGGGTACTTGTTTAACTGTGGATCTTGAATAAATGTGCCATAGTCACAACTCTGAACATCATTCATTTCTAAAAGGTTTCAAGGCTGTGGTGCTGCCTTGTCTCCCCTGTCTGGATTTCCTTGGGCATAAGTCTCAACTCCAGGTGAGGAGTTCCAGGATGAGCCTGGTAGCCAGAAAAAGGATTGTGGGTATTGTACTCAAATGTAGGTGTCCCCTCACCACCTTGCCTCTGCATGGTTCACCAGAGGGCCTCAGCATGAAATGCTGACCTGCTGGTTTGCCATCAGCTGCCATTTGTAGTACCCCAGTATAAGATAAGAATCTATCTTCTTTCATGTCCAGCCCTTGCCAGTGGAGCTGCCTGTAAGGTTCTGCCATCTTTTCTGGGCCTTGCCCTGTTCTTACCTGTATCGGTATGAGGGTGATTCCTGCTCAGGATATTTGATCCCTGGGTTGTCCACAAGAAGAGAGAGGAGAGAGGAAGTACCAGGGGGCAGGTAGGGGTCTGGACATCGCAGATTTCTCTGAAGATCATTTTCTATTTACAGCAGATGAGGACTTGTAACATCCATCCTGTAATACTATTATCACTCCCAACAAAATTAGCAGTAAGTTCTGACTTATTCTACCATCCAGTAGAAAATGTTGAAATTTTCTTAAATTGTTTCTAAAGCAAAAGAAAAAAAAATGCTATTTTATAGCTCTAATTGAGATATATGAAAAGTTGTTCATTTAAAGTGTGCAGTTCAGTGATTGTAATATATTCTCAGTTGCACAGCTTTTTACCATAATCTAATTTTAGAATATTTTCAACATCCCAGAAAGAAACCCCTTTACCATGAGCAGTCATTCCCCCATTCTGCCCCCACCAAAGTCCTACTAGTCTTCTTACTTAGCATAGGTTCTTCAAGGTCCATCCATGTTGTAGTACATAAAAGACTTACTTTATCCTTTTTCTTTTTTGTTTTATTGCATAATAGTTTTTTCTTGCTTGGTGTGTTTTGAAGAACCTGTGTGTGCATGTTTCCCATCTCCTGGTTACAAAATCAATAGTTTCACACACTGCTCGTAGGAATGTAAAATGGTACAGCCACTTTGGAAAACAGTTTGGTACATCCTAAAGAAGTTAAACATATAACAGAATTACCATATGATCCAGAAATTCTACCTTTATGTATATACCCAAAGCTGTTGGTTTACCCTTGGTAGAGTGCAATGGCGTTATAGCTCCTCACAGCAACCTTAAACTCCTGGGCTCAAGCGATTCTCTTGCCTCAGCTTCCTGAGTAGCTGGGACTTCGGGCACCAGCCACAACACCCGGCTGTTGTTTTTGTTTTGTCTTTGTTTAGCAGGCCCGGGGCGGGTTCAAACCCGCCAGCCCTGGTGCACGTGGACTGCATCTTAAGCCCTGAATTACAAGCGCCCAGCCAGACTTTATTCTTTTTATTGCCAAATAATGCTCCAATAGTAGACCTTATTCTGTTTATGTATTCATTCACTGGTGTACGTTAGTGTTGTTTCCACTTTTTGGCTATTACAAATGATGCTGTTATGAATACTGGCATACAAGTTTTTATATTTCCTTTTCTGTTGGGTATATACATAAAGGTAGAATTTCTGGGTCATATGGTAATTCTGTTATATGTTTAACTTCTTTAGGACGTACCAAACTGTTTTCCAAAGTGGCTGTACCATTTTACATTCCTACCAGCAGTGTGTGAGAGTTTCAGTCTCTCCACATCTTCACTAATACATCTATTATATATATTTTTTATTATAGATGTCCTAGAGGGTGTGAAGTGGCATCTGTTGATTTTGATTTTCATTTCTCTAATGACTAAATGATGTTGGACATCTTTTTATGTGTTTACCGCCCATTTTTTATCTGCTTTGAAGAAACGGCTATTCAAAATTTCTGCCCAGTGTTTAACTGGGTTGTCCTTTTTATTGTTGAGTTATAAGAATTCTTTAAATATTCTGGAATTAAGTCCTTATCAGATATATGATATGCAATATTTTCTCTCATTCTGCTTTAATATACTTTGGCACTATTATAGTACATCTCTTTAAAAGAGCTGCCATCTGCCAAAATACAAAAGACTGACTAAATTGTCCTAATTCCTGAATTGCCAATTAAATAGCTTGGCATTTCTATGAATGGATAATGAGGCTTGGAGTCCTTTTGTCACCATCTAGACCAGTTCCTGGCACCTTTCAGGTCACACCATAGCCACAAGCTACTCACTATTTCAGTTGACATGGCTCAAAAAAATTTTTTTTATTATGAAAGGGGGAGGGAGGGAGATTCAGGTTTCCTTGTTTGTTTTGAGACAGTCTCACTCTGTCACCCTCAGTACAGTGCAGTGGCATCATCATAGCTCACCTGCAACCTCAAACACCTTGGCTCAAGCAATTGTCCTACCTCAGCCTTCCATATAGCTAGAACTACAGGCCATGATGTCCAGCTAATTGTTTTGTTTGTTTGTTTGTTTGTTTGTGTTTTGTTTTGTTTTGTTTTGTTTTGTAGAGACAGGGTCTTGATCTTGCTCAGGCAAGTCTCAAACTCCTGAGCTCAAGCAGTCCTTCTGCCTCAGCTTCCAAGAGTGACAGGTTTACAAGCATGAACCACTGAGCCCAGCTCACAATTTTTTATTTTATTTATTTATTTATTTAGTTAGTTAGTTAGTTAGTTATTTTGAGACAGAGTTTCACTTTGTCACCCTGGGTAGAGTACCATGGCATCATAGCTCATAGCAACTTCAAACTCCTGGGATAAAGCAATTCACTTGCCTCCGTCTCCTGGGTAGCTGGGACTACACACCCAGCTGTTTTTAAGAGAAGGTGTCTTGCCCTTGCTTACAGTGGTCTTTGTGAGCTCAGGCAATCCACCCGCCTTGGCCTCCCAGAGTGCTAGGATTATAGGGGTGAGCCACCTCACCTGGCCCTAGCTCACAATTTTTTAATGGAATTTTTGTTGCTGTTGTTGTTGAGACAGAGTCCCACCCTATGCCCTGAGCAGAGTGCAATAGCGTCATAGCTCACTGCAACCTCAGACTCAGGCTGTGGGTATCCCACTGCCTCAATCTCCGGAAGCTGCTGGGATTACAGGTGCTCGCCACAGCATCCGGCTGGGTTTTTCCATTTTTTTAGGAGTTGGCGTCTCAATCTCGCTCAGGCAAGTCTTGAACTCCTGAGCTCAATCAATTCTCCCTCTTCAGCCTTCCACAGTGCTAGGAGTACAGGCGTGAGCCACTGTGCCCAACTGTTTTTTTGTTTGCTTGTTTGTTTTTGTTTGTTTGTTTGTTTTGGAAAAAAAATTTTTATTCTTTTAGAGTAGTTCTGATGTTTAAGCTCTTGAATAAACAATTCTCCACTGTACGAAACATATTTATTAATCACTTAATAAGCAACAGACATTGCTAAATGCTTTATATGCAAGACTTCATTTAATTCTTAAAATAATCCTGGAGATAGTTATGGTTCTCATTTGAGAGTTGAAGAAACTGCAAGTTCAGAGAGTTTAAATAACTTGCTAGACTACAACAATTAGTCAATAGCCCTAGATCAGGGACTAGGTCTGATTTCAAAGTCAGTGTTTTTAATCACTGTGCTGCAAATTACTCCCTGTGTTGCCCTACAGAGTTGAGAGTCTTGGGTGGTTGTTCTTATTGAGTCTCCTGAAGTCCTGAAACCTGGAGGGACATAGAATGAGAAAGAAGAGGAGCTGAGAAAGCAAAGTCCATAAGGAGCATATCTCAGTGGGGAGAAGAGAATGAGATATCCCAGGTTTGAGGAGTAGCCCAGGAACAGAATTCTAGGCAGGCTTTTCTGATTTATTGCTACATCTGAGTATACCTCCAGCTGCTTGACTCTTCCTCCCTAGGGCAGGAACACCTGAAAGATTTACAGCGGACACACTCCAAGAACATTATAGACAGAAGGAATGGGCAAGTGTGGTTCATTCATACAAGGCAATATTATTCAGTTATAAAAAATAGAGTACTGACACATGCTATAGCTGGATGAACCTCAAAAACTTTATGCTGAGTGAAAAAAGCCAGATACATAAGACTACATGGCATGAGTCCATTTATACGAAATGTCCAGTCAGGGGTCCTCAAACTTTTTAAACAGGGGGCCAGTTCACTGTTCCTCAGACTGTTGAAAGGCTGGACTATAGTTTTTTTAAAAAAGCCTATGAACAAATTCCTATGCACACTGCACATACCTTATTTTGAAGTAAAAAAACAAAATGGGAACAAATATAATCACACTGCTGCATGTGGTCTGTGGGCTGTAGTTTGAGGACCCCTGGTCCAGAGTATGAAAATACATAGATTTACACAGTTTCTGTTGCATAGAAAACTAATAAGTAGGGTGGTGCCTGTGGCTCAAGGAGTAGGGCGCTGGCTCCATATGCTGGAGGTGGTGGGTTCAAATCTGGCCCCAGCCAAAAACTGCAAAAAAAAAAAAAAGAAAACTAATAAGTAGTTGCTAGGGACTATAGAGAGGGAGAATGGAGAGAGACAGATAAAGGATAGTGGGTTTCTTTCTGGGGTGATGAAATGTTCCGGAATTAGTGATGATGGTTGCACAATCTTGTGAATGTACTGAATTGTGCACTTTTAAAGGGTGAATTTTATGATGTGTGAATTATATCTCAATTAAAAGGACAACATAGTATATAGCTCCACAGCCTGAAGCCCCAACCCCAGGCTCCATAGCCAGGGACCCAGTGTTCAGGGTAAAAATTAAAGCTATTTCTCACATAGGTCAGGGCAATGGAAGCACAGTAGCCATCTGGTAGCCCAGCACCCTTGCCTTCCTGCTGCTCCCAGACCCTGTGTCTCAGATCCAGCCAGATTCCTATGACATTTGCCTTCTCACTTGTCAGAACTGGTACTCTACTGAAGCCTCTCTTTAGATTCCACTCAGGATCAACAGCCTAAGTCGATGGAAAGCACTCCTGTGAACCCATACTAGCAAAAGCACCCTGAAATATATTTGAACTCAGAAGGTGGACAGGGTGGTGTCTCAGCTACAGTCACTGGGACTCTAAGAACAAAATCACAAGGCAAAGTTCTCACTCCTGGCTCCAGAAGCTTGGTAGACCAGATTAGGCCAGAGCCTGCCTAAAGGAACCCCAAGCATTGACCTTGGTCATTGGGGTGACTTTGGGCCTTAGCAGGGCTCTGTGAACAAACCAGAGGAGTGGAATTTGTACCCAGCTAAGATCAAAGGATGAGTTTACAGCCAGCTCTATCATTTTCTAGCCCTATGACTCTGGACAGGTAATTTAAATTCTGCAAGCCTATTTCTTCCATTGGAAATGAGAAGACTTGCTTTGCTTCCCTCACATAATTGATGAAGAGAAAATGTGTATGTGAAAGCATTTTTTTTCTATAAAGTATCTTTTTTGTTAATTTTTCATTTGTCAAGAGAAATTATTCCTCAGTGCTCATATTTATAGCTCAGGAACGTAGGTCAGTGACAAATTGTTAGGTAAATCAACCCAAAGAAATTCTTTATATTCCCAAATCACTGTCCACTCTGAAAGATACCAGCCTTCCTCATCTTCTCATAATCTTCCATAGAATCATAATTTCTGTAGAAATTCACTTATACCTTCTTTCTTGGATCAGCCACAGCAAACTTACAGAAAGCAGCAACCCCAAGGGATACAGTGAATGCTCCAACAATATGAAACTGCAGGCATACAGGCAGGAGGCCACACATCTGAGATTTTTCAAAGCACTGGAAGCCGTGGTAGTTACTCTCCTTGATGGGTATGCCAACCACAACATGGCCTCCTGGCTGGAAAGTGTCTGATAAAAGGCAAATGAAAGTATCAATCAAACGAAACCAAGCATCTTGAAATCTCCCCCTAAGTTCTTTAGGTACTGGTATTTGGGCCCAGAAAGATCAAAATGGCCCACAGGAATTTGAGATAGAAAAAAATCCTATTTTCCTAGACTTAGCACTTGCTTAGACCATGGTCACAGTAGAAAATGTCCTGTAAAGGGAGAGGAGAATAATTTCCACAAAGGGCTGTTTATGAATAAAAGTGGTGTCCTAGAGAAAGGTGATCCAAAGCAGAATAACTTCTCTTTCTCCCTTTGTTCACAAGCTCCATTTTTTTCTTCCATGGCCCTTCCTGCTATTTTGTTTGTTTGTTTGTTGTTTTAGAGACAGGGTCCCGATGTATGCCCCAGGATGGAGTGCAGTGGTGCAGTCATAGCTCATTGTAAGCTTGAACTCCTGGGCTCAAATGATCTTCCTGCCTCAGCCTCCCAAGTAGCTAGGACGACAGGTACCTGCCACCATTCCCAGCCTGGTGTTCTTTTGATATACCCTCAAGTTTAGAGTCTTTTCTCAGCTATTTCCAGTATATAATAGTCCATCAAAGGCAATCTTCATTTCTGCTAAAGTGTTTTTGATCTTTAGCATTTCTTATGGTCCTTTCTTAGGATTTCCATCTCTCTGCTGCTCCTGCCCATGTGTTCTTGCATGTAGTCCATTTTCTCCATTAGAGCCCTTAGCATATGAATCATAGTTGTTTTAAATTCCAGATATCATTTCAGCACACCTGCTGTGTCTGATTCTGCTGCTTGCTCAGTCCCTTCAAACTGGCTCTTCCTCCCCCCCCCCCGCCTTGTCACATGCCTTATAATTCTTTTTTTTTGAGACAGAGTCTCACTTTGTCACCGTTGATACCTTGATAGAGTGCTGTGGCATCATAGCTCACAGCAACCTCAAACTCTTGGCTTCAAGTGTTCTTTTTACTTCAGCCTCCCCAGTAGCTGAGCTCCTGAGCTGAAGAAATCCACCTGCGTTGGCCTCCATAAATGCTAGGATTATAGGCATGAGCCACTACACTCGACCTTGTATCTACCTTTTTGTCTCCAACTTTGGAGGCAACTGTTTGCCCTGTGACCTCACTTTTCTAACAGACCTAAGAATAACTGTTGATTTTGTTTTTCAGTTTGTTCAGCTTTTAGCTTGTCTTTAGGAGGGAGTGACAGCTCCTAAGTTCTTTACACTTGGAACCAGAAACCAGAAGTCCCTTCATGCTGTTCTTACTTGTTATGCTGGCTTTTCAAAGTTTGATTTTTTATTGTAGTAAGATGTACATAGCATACAATTTATTGTTTTAACCATTTTTAAATGTACAGTTCAGTGATGGTAGGTTGTTGTGCAACCAGCACTATCATCCCTTGCTAGAACTTCTCTGTCTTTCCAAAATTAAAACTCTGGTCCCCATTAAATACTAACTCCCCACCCTTCTCTTCCTCAACCCCTTGGCAACCATCATTCTGCTCCCTGTCTCTATGGATTTGACTGCTCTGCATGCCTAATACAAGTGGAATACAGTATTTAATTTGTCCTTTTTTTTCACTTTTGGTAGAGACAGTCTCACTCTTGCTCAGGCTTGTCTCAAACTCCTGATCTCAATCAATCCTCCTCCCTCAGCCTCCCAGAGTGCTAGGATTACAAGCATGAACCACTGTGCCTGGCCTATTTGTCCTTTGGTGTCTAGCTTCCTTCACTTAGCATAGTGCTTTAATCCATGTTGTAGCATGTGTCAAAAATTCCTCTATTTTTTTTTTTTTATAGAGACAGAGTCTCACTTTATGGCCCTTTGGTAGAGTGCCATGGCATCACACAGCTCACAGCAACCTCCAGCTCCTGGGCTTAAGCGATTCTCTTGCCTCAGCCTCCCGAGTAGCTGGGACTACAG
>CAUYPK010160501.1:0-20515 GCA_963574355.1 Loris lydekkerianus | reverse complement strand
TGGGGGGCGCCCCCCCCCCCCCCCCCCCCCCCCACCCACCCACACACAAAACACAAAAAAAAAAAAAAAAATATAATTTAAAAAAAAATAAAAAATAAATATTAATATTTTTTTTTTTTTTGTAGAATTATATATATATTTAAATTGTTTGTTTGGGGTCTTCCGTTTCTTGGGGTGCGGGTGGTGGGGGGGGGGGGGCGGGGGGGGGGGGGGGGGGGGGGGGGGCGGCGCCCCCCCCCCCAAGGCTTACATTGGGTCTATTTTATTCTTTACCAGGAGACCTAGGCTTCTTTCTCTGAAAGTCCAGCAAATTGTTCCCACAAGTTCAAACAGCGTCTCTGCCTTAGGGTAGGGGGGTAGCGAGGAGGGTCACTAACAGTAAAATGCAGAGACTAGAAGAGCCTAGAGATGGTGTGGTGGCACCAACAAAGCACTTTCATCTTCAAAGCTCTTTATAAGTGGTAATTAGTTCATCCTTCTCACACCCCTATGAGACAGTAAGAAGAGATCAAAGCACCCTGGACAGAACTTGGCAGGACAGCACAGAGAGGCAGATAGCCACATACTGAACAGAAGGGAGGAAGGAGGCACTTGGTAAGAGCTTTTCCTGGTAAACCCTGCCTCCTCCTCACCAGAAAAGAAAAAGAGAAAAAAATAAAATAAAAACATGGAAAAGACCCTCCGGAGCACAGAGATAATGTAGTATTAGGGAAGGAACATTTAGTGACCCTTTGCTACATTCTAAAGATGTAATTAGAGAAGATAAATAAGCTTTAATCCAAATAATCCTCATTTCTGAATTTATTAATATCCCATCTGTTAGTAAGAAAAAAAAAAAAAAAAACTAAAAAAGAGCCAACTACATCAGGACTCACTAGACAACCAAGGAGAAAACAGGGTTGAACAGAAAACCGGGATCCAGGTTGTGTGACCAAAACTACACGTATTATTAATAAAACGAGTTTAGTTCATTGCTCTCATTTTGTTTGTATGTTTATTTACAAATACGTGATAATAGATCTGGTTATTTCCAGTAGATTTAGAAACCAATCTAGGAAACATCAGTCTTTTGTTTCAGTTTGAACCCAACAGAATATTCGAATCTCTTTTAAAAACATTGTTTTAAAATATATTAAAATTTCAAGTATTTTACTATTAACATATTGCATGGGATACTGATATTTATTAATGCCCTATTTCAAAAATTAATGTCTGCCATTTTTTAAAACAATGAGTTAGAAGAGCACCATCACTTCTAAACAGAATACATTTTCATTGTGGTTTGGAGAAATGCAGAAAAAAAGTTAAAACAAAGTTGGCCAAGAATAATCATCTATATCCCCATTTCGATAATATCTGTAATCAAGTTCAAGAGTCGGCCCTTCGCAGGAATGCTAATGAGCTATTGTAAGGGAAAGGGGATGGACAAGAGAAGTGTATTCTAGAAGGACTTCTTTGCAAACGTTACTGCAATCGGCAGCTTTTAAACATCATGGGAAATTCACACAACTTTCAGGTCTGCTCATGTTGTTGGAGGTTTGGGGACACGTGACCACTTCTCCAGCTTCCCGTAAGTCATACAAAGAACCAGATGATTCTTAAAATACCAGCGTATAAATGGTCCTGTCTGTTCTGTACCTTGACCTTGAATTCACTCCCCCTGTTTCCAGAAACAGCAGATTTTTTGTGGGAGCCACCATTCTCCCCTTCACTGTCTAAAGTGGTTCTGTAGAGTAAGCCCCCCATATCCCTCTATACCTAGAGAGGGCAAGTTCCCCAACCTGACCAAATACAGCATCTCATTCCCTTGATCATGGCGACAGGTTGATCAGGCTTGGGACTCAAGTCAGTCCTAAAAGAATCAATCCTCAGCCTCTGAGAACAAAGCCCTCTTTCCGTGAGTATCTGCTGTGATGCAAGACACAACCAAATGCAATAGTTGAAAATTGGCAGAAGTCCCTTTAAAGCAAGCTAATAACTCACATCTTTATGTTAGATACCCACCTATGTGTTCCGTAAATACCCACCTTTGTGTTCAGTAAATGTAAAGAACAAATTTACTGAGATTCTGGGTAATGTGTGAAGTAAATATATCCTACAAAATCAATACAAATGTCAAAAGGCTCAATAAGAAAGAGGTAGTAAATGCAATCATTGGTTAGTGACCTACCTCAGTACCTGGCACTGATGTGTCAAGACCAGGATATTGGTTATTCTTCCCAACCGCGGACCACACTCTCCTTCTTGATTTGAATGAAAGGAAAATTGGTGAAAGCAGCTTCCTCTGCATTATTTGCAGCTAGAAACAGCATACTAGGTTGGCAGAAGAAAAGTGATGGGGTGGGCCACTTTTTCCTAACAGAAGGCTTCATTAGGTACTTCAACTTAGTGGGCTTAGAAATTACGATTATAGGGCAGCACCCGTAGCTCAGTGGGTAGGGCGCTGGCCACAGACACTGAGGCTGGCAGGTTCAAAACCAACCCAAGCCAGCTAATAAAACAACAACAACAAAAAAAATAACCAGGCGTTGTGATGGGCGGCTGTAGTACCAGCTACTTGGCAGGCTGAGGCAACAGAATCACTTAAGCCCAAAAATTGTAGGTTGCTGTGAGCTGTTATGCTACAGCACTCTACCAAGAATGACATAATGAGACTCTGTCTCAAAAAAAAAAAGAAAGAAAGAAAATTAAATTATGATTACATGGGACACAATAGGCACTTGGGGCATGGCAACACATTTCCAAATACTTCTTATACTTTCTAATAGAAACTTCACTGGTTTTTAACCCTAAATCCATAATCAGTAAAATGTAATTGGTTCTTTCTTCCACATTTTCATCAGAAAGAAATTATTATAAGAGATATTAATAATAACCATATAATCTTGGTATGTTCTATTTTGATCTGAGAGTGAATTTTTGCCAAAGATAAACCAAAAAGGAAAGTCAAAGAAATGGTCAAATCCACAGCTAAGTTTCTGAGTTAAAATAGAGCCAATCTGTGGGAAAGGACAAATGGGAACCTTCTAGGGAAGGGGAAGAGTCACACATTTTGGCCTCAGTGGTGGTAACACAGCTTTATTTATATGAATATTCATCAAGATGTTAAGTGCATTGATTGTACACTCTATATTCCAAATAAAAACTTTAAAAAATGAGATCATTCTAGCTGACTCTGTATAGCAATTCCAATGCAAAGAGGTAAAAATTCATAAGAGCACAGAAATTTTTTCTATAATCCCTGAATGGAGATAATTGAGAAACATAATCCATTGGCTACATACACTCCACTCTTTGGATGTGATAGCAACTAGCTAGGAAGTAGGTGGGAAGAGATCTCAGTGCCTTGCAGCGACACACACCCTCACACACGCATGCACACGCATGTACACACGCACACACTAACACCTCCCCCATTTATTCTTGCCTTGGTGATAAGATTTGTACCACCAGAAAGCTAAGTGGTCAGTCCCCAATTTTGCTACAAGGCAGTAATTTTTGTGAGTGGACATCATGATCAGCTCTAGACTCCAATCTATCTCCAGCCATAAGAAAGGCCATGAGCATGAACCTATAGCTTTCATGGAAGTGTGTGCACCAGTATGCTGCATACTGACAAGTGTTTATACCTTCATGTGCTGAAGGACATCACTGTACGTCATTCTCACACATCCAATCTCCAAGACACACCATTTCACCAAAACCGCCTTTGAAGGAAAGGGTGAGGAGAAAGTCTTTATGAAGTGTGTTTTGTTTAAAGAAAGGAGAAAAGAGAGGATGAAAAAATAAAATGTGAATTTTGAAATGTCCCCTTTTTCATGAGTATTTCTATGTGTCCCACAGGACCATGGGGGCAGTGGGATGGGATGGAAACCACCCCGGCTTGGATCCTGCCAATGACAGTTTATTCTGGTGCAACTACTCCTTGGGGCTAAGATTTCTGGAAAGTTGTTTTATCACATCTGAGCTTTGGTTTCCTTCATCAAGAGAATGAGAGGGGTCTGGTAACGTTGAATGTGAAAGTACTTTGCAAACTACGAAGTGGTATGAAAATATAAGTTCTCAACACAGCAGCTGGAAAGATCCTGTGAAAACACTTAGATCATGTCCCACCAGATCATTTTCAGAACTGTCCATGTCTCTCATCTCCCTCCAAGTAAAAGCCAAAGTTTCACTTCTCCTGCAAAACTTCCTCCCCTCACTCTCACCCCCATGTGATCCCTTGGCTCTCCCAGGCATGTGCTCACCTAGGAGCACATGCTGTTCCTTCTATCTAGAATATTCTTTCCCCAAAGCCACATGGCTTACCCTCACTCCTTGTAGGTCTCCTCTCAAATCTTTGGTTCTCAGTGAGAAGTTGCTTTTCGACCCATGGAGAAGATGCACCTCACCTTCTCTTGTGGTTTTTTACTCTTTCTCCTACTTTACTTTTTTATGTCATTCATTATGTCCCCCTGGGTTTCTTGAGGGACATACACACATTCCTGACAGAACATGCTAGAATGTTCTAGAACAGTGCCAGGCACATGCTGTGCACCAAATCCATACCTGTGGGTGGATGGGTTTGTTGTCATCTACATCCTCCTCTCCTCCTAACCTTCTCTGTCATTCATTGTCCTTTTTTTGAGACGCTTAACTCTTATTTACAATTCAAGGCTCATACGTTTACTTCCTTTGTACTCTTTCTCCATTTTTCTCCCTTCTTCCTCTTCTTTCTCCTTAGTGGAATTAATTCCTCCTGCCCTGTTTTCTCTCTAATGTATGGTTCACAATTCTCATCCAGCACTTAGGTTTTATCATATCGTATTATGGTCTGTATGAGCATCCACATTTGCACACGTGTGCACACACACCCTCCATCTGTTGTATTCAGGGTAGACAATGCAAAATGGTCATTTAAAATACACTACTGCAGTACCTAATATACCTAGAAATCTCTCAATAGAAGGTTATTAAATATATACATACATGTATATTTTAAATGTTATTTCCATTAGCAATAATGAATGTGGGTTTTAGCCAAATGTCTATCTGCAGTTCTACTTTAGAGAAGATAACAGCAGCTCAAGCAAGTGCGGCACCCTCAATAACTCTAGCTCAGAACATCTTGGTTGGAGATAGCCACTCTTCCCTGTGACATTTATGTTACACTCTCTAAATACTCTCCATCTTGCTTTAATTCTTAACCATTCCTTCTTACCAATCACACTGCAATCAGGTACAGAAAACTTTGGATTACAGCAACTAATGTGTCAGGAAAGTTACAGAAAAATGCACTTTTAAAAAAGTAAGAAAATAAAGATCCTCTTTATTAAATAAGAAAACAAAGATCTTCTTCAAAAAAGACATCTTTGCTTGAACCCTTCAGAGAATTGAAGGCTCTTCTCAAATACTGCTATCATTTCAATGACATTAATTCTCAAATTCTAGTCTCCTCTGTACCTATATACATAATAACCACTGCGAACAGGGAAACCAATGACTCTTTTTATAGCGTCTTCACACAAAATCTTCCAACCATTTGTTCAAATGACTGATCTCAGCAAAGTGGGTGAAGGGCATTAATAGACATTTGGAAATCCCTATAAATCCATCATCCTGAAAGACAGCGTCATGCACACAGTGACTCCAGAAGAGATGAAATGAAATATGCCACCGGCTCCCTGGAGGTTAATCGATCATATTTCTGGTGCTACTTGGTTTGACATAACCAAATTTGCCATGAAAATCAAGTCATCTATCTTTGTTCTGGTCAACTTAAAAAATTTAATCCTGTTTGACCTTTCCTGAGGTGCAGTCAAAGGAAAAACAGATTCTTTTTTTTCTTTTTTTTTTTTTTTTGAGCTGGGCCACCTCCTTTTATCTCTATTACAGTCATCTGAGTGCCTCCGTCTCTGTCCTAATCCAAGAGCACTGAGTGGCCTGTGACAAATCTAGTCCCTGGCTTTTTGGCCCCCAATAGTAGGAAGACTGGGAGATTTTATTTGTTTTACTTTGAGGTGATAAAGGAAATTTACTTTAAGGAAGATTAAAGAGAGGAAAGGCAAGAGGGAAAGAGTGACATGATGCTCTGATTCACCATCTGACTAAAGCAGAAATAAATCCAGAGAAATCATCAGGGTCCCACCATCAACCAATTTTCTCATGGAAACTGTCACTACATCCTGACACTTACTGTGGAAAGCAAACTTGGCCCTCTGTGTCAATTTGCTTTTATTAATTTAATTTAGAACTTACTGGAGGGATGCTACTTTTTAGACACGGAGGTTTTCTTCCCAGAAACATAAGAACATTTGAAGTTCTATTTACAATAACTCTTTACAAAGGGATTTTTCTTTTCTCTCTGTCTTACGCACACTCTCATTCTCTCATTCTCTGTCTCTCCCCTCCCCCCTTCCAAATATTTTCCTTCATATCCTTTGTTAGATATTTAAAACCTCTAACATTCACCATTGTCCTGGAGCGTCCCTTGTTCATGCCAGGAAAGAAAAGCCTCCCTCATCTCTGAAGATAATGGGTGAATTTGATATGTTCAAAGCTGGGCTAAATTTCCATTGCAGAAATTCAAGGGGAAGGCAAGTCTGACGGACCACAAAGAGCACATGTGTCAGTTTACTTTGGTCGCTGAAATGCTACCCAAGCAAGAGAATGAGTAACCAGAGTCAACATGACTAGCCCACAGTAAAAGGCCATTTGTACGTAATAAGGTAACAAGCAGCTCACTGACAGTCTTTAAGAGCTCGTCACATATGTAATACGTGAGAAGACGGTGGCAGCACGACGTTGTTCTACTTAATAGTTGGTTCTCACACTTGGTTCTTGGTGTGCGTGTGTGTGTGTGGGTAGAGAGAGACTAAATCAAGCTCTTGGTTCTATTAACAGAGACAAGAGAAGCAGATGGATGGGACTGGGATCTCCTTCCCTTTGTTTCCGGGGTATCTTATTATCATTAAATAAGAAAAAGTATTTATTTGCATCACTACTAATAGATATAATTGTCCTAAGTTTTCACTGAGAAATTATTCAAAATGTCAAGGCAATTCTTTAAAAAGAAAGAAAAAAAGCTCAAGCCCCTTCCCGGTGTGATGTGTACAGACTTGGGCGGATGTGGCTCCTCCCATATCAGCCCCGTGTCGTGGCATAATCGCTGTGAGTACCTGAGGTGGGGAGCTACACAAATGCTGGAGACTTAAAATCTAAGCAAACACCCACTTTGGAAAAGTCAGTCCTGTGTGTCCTGTCCGGTGCTGCTCAGGACAGCATCATCGTCTATAAATCAGCGTTAGCAGATTCTGCACTAGAACTCTTAATGAGTGACCCTGGAACACCACCCTTATCTTGAACTACTCAAGAATAGAATCAGACATGTATAATACACAATTATGATAATGGAATAATGTATATTATATGAATAACATAAAAACTTGTATTAAAGTTTTATACTAAGTAAGGATTATCTAAAATAGAAACACTGACCAAATGCCAATAAAAATAATGTTCATATTTGTTTACATTCTTTATGTGCTTACCCAAGTCCTTCCGAACCCACAGTCCCAATGTGGCCCCTCCCTGGTTCTCCTCTCAGGCTTTTCATCCGGAAGGATGCTGAAGACTTGCAGCACTTTCTGCGAGCACAGTTTCCCTCTGTGTGCCTCAGTGCAGAGGGGATAGAACTGAGCAGAGGATGTGGGATCGTCCACACTCTGTCCCCACCTGCCTGTCGGTGGTGATTGAACAGGAGCTAAACACAGGATGACCTGAGCTAAAGTAAACAGTACATTACAATGAACTTGAGCAAACCAAAATAAATGGAGTTTTATATACGTTAAATAAGTGACAACAGGACAACCTTTTCAAATAGCTCCACATTCTCTGCTTCCTGGCATTCACACTCATATGTGGTTCTCTCCCCTTAGATATGGGCTGGGCCTAGGCAGTTGGGTCTCATGAAAATGAATATGGAAAGTGGCAAAAATGATGGGACGTCACTTGTAAGATTAGGTAGTAGAGGACTGTGACTTGTATCTCTCTCTCTCTCTCTCTCTCACCTGCTCGGCTTGCTGGCTTTGATAAAGCAAGCTGTTGTGTTGAAGCAGCATGCGTGGCAAGGTTCTGAGGGTGGTCTCCAGCCAGCAGCCACTTAGGAACCAATGCCCTGAGTCTAACAGCCCACAAAGTACTGCATTCTGCCAACAGGCATGTGAGTGAACTGAGAAGCAGATCCTCCCAGTCAAGCCTTTGGATGAGACTATACAGTCCTGGCCAGCTCCTCGACTGTGAGAATCCCACTAGGATATTCCCAGATTTCCAACCCACAGGAACCATGAGATAATAAATGTGTTTTGTTTTAAGCTGCTAAGTTTTAAAGAAATTGGTTATGAAGTGACAGAAAACATATAACCTCAGTCACCCATAAAAAGTTCTTTCGGAAAAATATTTGCTGTCATTTTAAATGTAGCATGACGCGTTTATACCTACAGAGAATGGAGAACGCTGATTTCAGGAATCTCAAAGGAAAGGGGTATCCATCCTGTTTTCTTGACCTCATCATTGCTAGTGGTGGATATAGTGAACAGAAAACTGGACTTAAGCATCAAATATTTGATTCTACCATAAAATCTACATTTGTTCATCTCTCTGGGACTTGCATTGTTCTTTAATAAAATGGGGTGGCGTGCTAGCCAGAAATTACATATGAAATTTCTCCCAGCATGATGTATCAGTGAAGGAGTACTATTAAAGGGATTACTGCTCACAGATAAACAACTGTGTTAGCTGTTTATCAAAACAAAGAAAAGAAAAATGCCAGGCACAGTGTCTCCCACCTGTAATCCTAGTACTCTAGAAGGCTGAGGCAGGTGGATCGCCTGAGCTCAGGAGCTCAAGACCAGCCTCAGCAAAGTGATACCTCCGTCTCTACTAAAAATAGAAAAACTAGCCAGGCATTGTGGTTGGGCAGCTGTATTCCCAGCTATTCAGAAGGCTGAGTCTAGAAGATCACTTGAGCACAAGAGTTTGAAGCTGCTGTGAGCTGTGACATTACAGCACTCCACTCAGGGTGAGGGAGTAAAATTCTGTTGGAAAAAAAAAGAAAGAGAAAAAAAAAGAAAGGAAGGGAGGGAGGGAGGAAGATCAATCAGTCTCAGGAACTGTTGCCATCTAATCAGTAATAAAAATTGACCTTTCTTCCTTAAAAGATATCAAAACCCAAAATAAGGCCCAATGAACCATATCATTGAGTTAACATGTTGCAACGGTCCAGCCAATTTGATTCTAACAATGACCCAGTGGGATGGCTGTAAGCTGGATCGAGGGTCCTGGCCACCGCAGTCTTCATGCCTGGAGACCACACCTTCATCAGGGAGTTCATTTAGCCCTCTGTGACACCATAGCATGAACATTAAATGTCCTCAGTTCAGTAAGCTATATGCTGTGTTATAAATCACATTTCCAGGCTCAATCCAGATGGGAATGAATTGATGGGAAGGAACTAGCTCACTAGAAAGCCAGCTAGTGCCTGGAAGTAAGACATCCAAGTAGCCATAAGTCTTTGAATAGTTTTACGACTTCAGACATAAATGAGAGAGTTTTGTGGTGAATCACAGGGACTTTAATGACTTGGAGAAGCCTAACTCTGCAGTTCTGAGTGACAGAAAAACGCCACCTGAAACAGTAGCCTTAAGTGACCATATTCTTTTTAAACTGGAGAATATCTTGTGAGAGATTTAGAGAGAGATCTATAAACTATTTCTAATCCATCTGGGGGAAATTTAATAAAAAGCTGAAACTAGTTCATCTTAGGGTTTTCACAGACTCATCACAGTAGAGTCATCTAATGATTCACCATGGAGGAATGGGGATTTGCTTTTCTTTCTGTGTATGAACATGTGCCCTTTCCCTCAAGAAACAGCTTGGCATGTAATTTGGAGGCCCACTATCTCTTAAGCATTTCATTTGTACTATGTTGGCAGGCGTTGGTTCAATTGTCTTATTAAACCTGAATAGTTCTACAGTAAAAATAAAAGCAACACACACACACACACACACACACACACACACAAACCATGTCCCGTTGCTTCTTAAGTGAACAATATCCTTTCATCTTTTAAGTATTTAGCAATTATAAAAGGGATCCAATCAACACAAAAGAGCCAACACAAATCAGTCAGACGTAACTGGCTTTGTATGAATTAATAAGTATGTAATGAGCCTTTCCTGAGTGTTAGCCTGAGTTCCGCAGATAATTGGTTCCATTCTCCACTTCCCTGTGTGTCTGAAAGCAACAGTAGCTCAAAGAAAAAGGTATGGCAGGCACAGCTTGTTGGTGACCATTTACTCCAGAGACCGTGAGAGAAATGACCTGGGCTGTGGTGTGTTCCACAGGCCATTCCTCGGCTCGAGCTCACACATCCCCTCAGCTTATACATCTCTGATATTCAAAACCTTGGAATCTGCAGTTCCTGGTTCTGGAATCTGAGTGTTCGGTTGTCAGCCTTCCCTTCCTTGAGGCACGAATGTTTCTTAGGTGTAATTGCTCTCTCAGAGACAGGCAAGTGGTTGCAGTCTCAGGACAAATTCAGGGGATCAACACTGCCTGGAAATATGCGGAAGAGTCTAAGCTTGTGCCAGAAATGAATGCTTTGTTGAAATTTAAGACCACATATTTTACCAGTATATATTTAATGTATAGCAGTGGAAAGGATTTGAAACAGCACATCTTAATGGTAATCCATAAGGTGCTATTTCCAGACACTGCTAACAGGATCTTTTCAAAACTGCCCTAAATTCCCATGATCGTGAACACTACCAACGATAACAGTAACATCCCTTACAGTACCTTTGAATCTGCACAGCACTTTTATACGTGTCTAAAAGACCCGTGAGACAGATAGGACAAGCCTGGTTGTGTTTAATTTGCAGATGAGAGGATGGAGCCCAAAAAGGGCAAGATAACTGACTCACAGGAAGGAAAAAGCAGAAATGGAATCAGAATCCACACCCTGGAGGAAGAGAACCCAGTGTGCTTTATAAGGAGACCAGGTTTTAACCAAAAAATAAAATAGCAGCAATAATCACGTTGGCATTTATCACAACCGGGCAAGGGTAAAACAACACATGGGTGATACTTGGAAGTATCAGATGAGAGGAGATGAGGTTTATTTGGAAATATGAGTAGAGGTTTTCTATCTAAAAAAAAGAACTGAGACTTGTCTGTGGACCCATCAGTCCTCTCAATCTCCGTTCACTGGAAGGAGCCAGCTGAGCTACCAGCAAGCGTCGCTTAGTAAGACAGATGAGGCCAACGTCTTCACAGCAGGTCTTCATCTGTAGTGAATACAGGTCCAAAGTGTGGGTAGCTCCTCCAGGCCGACCAAGCACTGCTTCACACACGTCTAGATTCAGTTCCCACCACAGCCTGATGAATGGGCCAGAGCAGATTAGCAGTCAAGAGTTCGTGAGTCCTGGGTGGTGGGATTAGACCTTGAGATTGCTGGCATCCTGTCTGAAGCTGATCTCTCTATACCAAGCCCAGGGTTATTAATCCCCGTATCAGTGGGAACCTGGTCAGGAGCCAGCGAGCAGAGAGAGCTTAGCATAAAATGTATTACCTAGGTACCCAGTGAAGACGTCGGCCTCATCTATCTCACTGAGGGTGCTTATTGGTAACACCAGGTCACCTTTGCAGCGAGTGGAAACTGAAAGGATCAACAGGCCCATGAGGAAGTCTCAGCTCTTTTTTCAGATAGAAAATCTCTCCTCAGTGTCTCCTGGATACTCCTCACCCATCTGGTTGACTGACAAGCCAGATAGAGAACAACAGCGTCACAGAGGGAGCAACTACTTCCCAAGGGCTGGGGGAGCAAAGATTACAGGTACTAAAGTAGTAGATTTCTAGAATCTTGGGGAGGAGCCCTGCAGGAGAAGCTCAGATCCTGAGTAAAAGGCCTTGTTCCCCTGCTGCTCTGATCCCTGAGAGGCAGGTGAGGGTGGTTCTGAAGTTGCTGGGGATGCTGTAAACAAGACTCACAAGCTGCCCCTCTCACTTCTGAAGTGGAGAATTACTAGAGACACTTTGATGGGAACCAGAAGCATTCAGAGAACCGCAGTCCCTTCTTTCTCCCCGGTCTTGCAGCCCCTCTGTCCAGTGACCCTATTGTCGCATAACACAGAGCCAGCTGACAGAGCAGAAAAGCATCTGCTCTACCCCAGCCACAGCGACACTCAGGAAAGTATAAATGGTAGGTCTGGTGCTAAGAGACGCTGTGTAAAAGCAGGCAGGCCCTGCCCTTCGCTGGACGTGCAGCACACACACCTCCTCCCATGATTTGAACTTCCATAAATGATAAGGGCAACTCTACAGTTCAGCCTTATAAGAACTATTCTTTCTACAAAAAAAAAAAGGGACACCCTTATAAGTCCTAAGAGTCTGTGGGGGCATCTCTGCACTATGTCACTTACACCTCCTTTTAGTCCTTTCTAGACATACTTTCACCTAAAGACTAACTTGCAGTGTTAACTTCCAACAAAACTTGTATAAAATAGTAAGAGAAAGGGGGAGAGAGAAGGTAACAGGTAACACATCCAAAACAAGCAAAGAAAAACTTGCCTATTTTCTGGGACCGTAAGTGGTCATGAGCCCATAAAGGATATTCCTCACTCCCTTCTTTCACTGCTCTTTCTGTGTTTCCTTTTGCCCTGAGCCAGGGCCTCCGCTGGCTACCAGTCTTCCCATAGTAGGCTGCTCTAAATCTTCTTCTTGAAGAGTCATTAACTTTTCTTACGGGCTAGGAAAGTGCTGAGAGGACTTCCTGGGTTCCAGACGTACCCTTTGTGAGTAACAACCCAGCTTCCCTTGCTAAGCACATTGATCACCCCGGCTAATAGAGTGGCTCCTTCTTGCTTTGCTGGTTCAGTGGCAGGAGTAGCCAAAAATGGCCAGAGGGCAGTCTCTCATCTCCTAATTCAATGGAACCCCTGTGGTGGACCCTGAAGGAAGCATTTAGCCCCTGGGAACCAAGGCTTCCAAACCAAATGAAGAGAAAAATACTACGAATAATAACAATAATAATAATTGCGTTATTAGTAGGAGAAATCACTCCTGTATAAACACCCTGGACCCCTGTATTCTAGCCACAGGAGTGACCATGCCCATGGGTCTCTGACCCCAAGCACAGAGGGACTCTTCCACTCAGGATATTGTCTCCTAACTGACAAGGTAAGTCTAATTTTAGAACACATTAATAGAATTACATTTCTTCAATGGCACCATAGAGCAAAACGGTGGTATGAAGGACCTCACTTCCCATATTTTGTTGAACTGATCCCAGAGAAATTTGCTCTCCTAAGTTCGCTAGACACTGTCAAAAGTAAAGACTCTTCCACCAGAGACAAAAGAACACAAAAGATTATTTTGTACTTTAAAGAAGACAGTAATCAAAGACAATCTGAAAAGGCTGCATATTATGTAATTCCGACTACATGACATTCTAGAAAAGGCAAAACTATGAAGATAGCAAAGATGTCACTGGCTGCCCCGGGTTAGAGAGAGAAAGGAATCAGCAGAGCACAGAGGATTTGGGGGACAGTAAAACATTCTGCATGATATTGTCATGGTGGATACATGTTGTTATAGACTTGTTAAAATCCTTAGAATGTACACCGACGCTCAAGTAAACTATGGACCTTGACTGACAGAGATCTGTCAACGTGGGTTCATTAATGGTAAACACACATTGGTGACCACACTGGTGCAGAACGCCGGTAATGGAGAAGGCTGTGTATCGTGGGGGAGGAGGAGAACAGGAAATCCCTGCACTCAGTTTGGCTATAAACCTAAAAGTCACCTAAAAAAGAAAATTTGTTTTTTAAGATGTTAATCTGATCAAAGTTAAATCAAGAATGTTGCCAAAAGGAGACAGCTTTGAATGTCCTATTCATGTTAAAAGAAAGGGTAGAAAAGTGAGATCAGACAGTAGACAAGAAGAAAATTAATGAATTTGAAAGAAATAGATGCAAACTGGTAATATTGCAACAGCCCTAGAGTTCTCCAGCTGGCTGCTTTGCCTGCTGTTTCTTCTCTTCAATCCACACCCCCGCTACTCACCTCCCTTCCTCCCCCTGGTGACCTGTGACCCCAGCAGCTGGTAGCCCCCTTGGTCAGGCCATTCCAATTCTGACAGCATTTGCAGGCAGAGCTATTGAAGAGAGGGCATTCCCCCAAAGCTGCTGGAGGCTAGTGTCCTTTGCATCTGTGGTTTAGATGTTTTGAGGTTAATTTTTGTATTTAGATACTTTTTCTCTATCATTTGCAGGAACTCACTGAACCTAATTCCCTAGTCCTCAGTTTAAGTGCTAGATCTCTACAAATCTGGAAATATTCAAGCCCTGGGAATAAGACATTCAGATGGTTAAGGAGGGGATTCAGTGTGATTGAGAGGGTGTGAAGGAGCTTCTGCTCCCTTTGGGCCTCAGGGAATTCAGAATTCAGAATTCCAGATTCAGAATTTCCACTTCCATCCAGTGCCCAAGACCAAGGCCCCTCCCAGAGCCTTCCACACCCCTTCTTCTTACAGCCTGCCACATGAACCAAGCCAAGTTGGACAGCTGTGGAAGGGCCAGGCCTGTATTTGAGAAAAACTCCCATAGGCCAATATCAGAAGGATGAACCCACTCCTGCTTTGAATCCCTGCTGCCAGCTTTCTAGCTCACTCCCTGGCTATCTCACTCTCTTTTACCCAGGTGATTGCAATACCTTCCCATCATGCCTGGAAAATAGTTGATTCTGATTAAATGGGTGTTTAACAGGTGGATGGGGGGGTGGTGAATCATTGTAACATGTCTCCCTGCCTGCCATCTCTTTCCTTTCTAATCCACCCTTCATGATGTCAGAGAAACTACCTTAAAGATGTATCATATCATATTTCACCCAGCAACATACTCCACCTCACAAATAAACCTTCAACAGTTCCCCTGATTTCCAGGAGACAAAATTAAACTCATTAACATGGGATTAAAAGCTGAGTCCTACACCAGCTTCCACCGCAAGCCCCCTTAAGCCCGAGTCACGCCAGCCAATAGCTAAGGTGCCCTGGGAAGTTGCTTAAATTTACCGGCCTCCACCTTCAAAGGTAGAGGTAAGAGGGATGACCACACATCTCCCCAACCCTTTCTTTCCCTGCCCTGGACCACTAGTACACCTTGACAGCTTCCAACATTTGGAGATAATTGTCACACTTGGAGGGCCCCCATGCAGTACTTCATATATGTTTTTATCTATCATTTATCAGGTGCCTTAATTGTTAGCAGTTGTCATTCTTATCTCTTCTACTAGATAGTGAGCTCTTGGAGGACTAGGACTGGTTGTAGCCATTATATCCCCCACTGTCCCTAGCTTTGTGCTAGAACACAGCAGACTTCCTTCAACAACACCTCAACTGGATTGACTCTGAAAGGCACAGGGGCTCTCCGAGCAGGATATGATTAGAGGGTGTTCTCTCCCCCTCTCTCCAACTCTAAATTCTTTCACACTGAATTACTTCTTTAAAAAAAAAAATCCGTAATCATAGAGTCCCTTTGCTTACAAATTTATCTTTTTAAAAGTAAAATGAATATCCTTCTTGGGAAACAATACCCCTGTTTTGGAGGTTATATCTCTAAGTAAGAACACGTGCATCTGATCTTTTCTGGGAAGCAGATTGTCAGAGAAGAGTGTAGAGCCCGACACTAACTGGGATATGAAACGGATTGAAAGACACAACCTTGGGAGGCTGGGAACACAAGATAAACTCCAACCACTTCGTAATCTTGCCCAGACCAATCATGACTGGTGGTCCCAAGTGCCTCCTAGGTGGTCCATAGATGGATTTCTTGAGGAATTCATGTTTATAATACCACTGTGTCTTTGTTTTTGTTTCTGGAATGAATTAATCATTTAGTGGGAATGGTAAATGAGGATCAGACGCTGCCTTTCAGCAAATGCAATTGCTTTTTATCTCATTAGTACTTGACAAAATGTTTGATGTTGAATGTGAGTAGGTGAAACGTGTCAATTACAAGGTCTTTTCCCCTGATAAAATGGTATGAAAGAAAGAAAAATCAGGGATCCCTGTTATTATTCCTCCTAATTTTACAGTTTCTTACCAGGCCATTAGATTAAACTCTCATCAATATTAGGTCACATTATTTCTGGCCTCCATGGCATCTTTTGGGCTTTCCCTTCAGCTGAAAGACTCTTTCCCTGTCATCTTCCCCAAAACATTTTTATTCTTAAAAGTCGAAATAAAGTATCATTTCTCCATGGAAGTCTTTTCTGATTCCTCTTACCTATGTTCTCACTTTCTTTTTTTATTGACAAAACTTCTACATTTATTTATTAATCTGTATTTCCAATTCAGTTATTTAATAAATATAAATAATGTATAATGTACCATTCCAAACTTATCAGCTTAAAATGGTGCATTTTTTTTCATTTCTGATGAATTTATGGGCAAATGGGTTCAATGTGGTCGTTCTTTGGTTGCATGAGGGTTGTCGTAGCTGAGGTCACTCTGTGGCTGCATTCTGTGGAAAGACACTGAGACTGGGAACGTCTAAGATAACGTGTCACTCTCGAGACCTTTCTCTTCCTGGTGGCTGGTCATTCAGTAGTCAAGCTTGGGCTTCCTACTGTACAGTAGCTGCATGAGACAGGAAAAAGTGGAAGTAGCCAGGCTTCTTAGGCGCTAACCTTAGAACTTCTACCTTCACTTTTTATTGAAAAAAACAAGTCACAAAGGCATCCAAGATCAAGTGCGGGAGAGTAAGACTATACCTCTTTGATGGTCATCTTCAATCAACCGTCCCTCCTCGGCAGATGGGGAGCTATTTCTAGGCTGGAATACTGTAAGTTTCTGAAAGAATACAAAAAGAACCAATTTATTTGAGGATAATCATCTTTGAGGAATTAGGAAGAATATTGAAAGATGCGTCAATAAAAACTTAAACTAAAAAGCAAGAAAAGAGGTTCTATAACCCACATCCTGAAGTTTCAAAAAAATTCTGGCTTCCACAATGTTCAAAAGGAACAAGAGAAGGCGGGAGGGTGGTCACCAGTGTTATCTGCTTTCTCACGGGCTGCCTAGGAAGACAAAGCTTTCTGTAAATGGAACAACTATGATTACCTGTACTCCTTAGAGTTTCTGAGAGCTCCAAAATCCTTCATGCTCCATCACATTCAGAACTGACATCAGAACTCAGGCCACTTGATACTATTAAATAAATTTTTGATAATAGTTTTATCTAATCACTGTTACACATGAAGTAGTAGAAGCTAACCACTGGAATTCCAGGCATTGGGTCCGAATGTAAAATATTGTACTTCATTTGCTGGAGGCAGGGCTCATGTTATGAAAGGAAAATAGAAGATGTAACAACTGATCCAGTAACATCATTTATCAGAGGAACTCACATAGTCAAGTTCATGGCATAACAAGGAATTAATCACTGATTATAAATTTGGAGGCCAACGTCTTTCTGGAGTAAAATTTAGTAACATATATAGCAAAAGTGTTGAGATTTTTACATATCCTTTGACCTATAAATTTCCTAAAGATTTGTCCTCGAGGAACTAGTCATCGATGGGCATGAAGATATCATTATAAAATGTTTGCTGCAGCATTAGTTAAAACAGTGAAAATACTGATGCCAATCTATAGTCAAGCAACATGAGATTAGTTATATAAATTAGATGGGATTTTAGGTAGCCATTAAAATTATCTATAGAAATATATTTAATAATGTTAAAAGGTATTTTATGATATATGTAAAAATCAAAATGTAAAACATTTTTTTATATATCTGAAAATTGGGGAAGCAATGCACCCGATAATTGGCGATGATTAGTTGCGATTATCTCCGGGTAGTGGAATTTTATCATTTCAGATTATTTGTCTTCTCTATAGGAGCAAATATCTGTAATAAACAGTAAAATTATGTACTTAAAGATTTCAGTGTTGTTTTTACATGTGCATTACCAATTGATGGACTGTTTGGAAGGTTTTAATGTAGAGCAATTTAGTTTAATAGATTTGAGTGACTAGATCATGGAAAATGTTATTCACTAAGCTACTTCCTCAGATCAAAAAGTTCTTTGTCTAATGAAAAGCTATAAAATATGTGATATGTGAGACCCACCATACTACATAACAAATTGCCCTTTCTCGTTGATGTGGCATGACTTCAGAACACACTGAATCTGCAAAGTCTGTGAGATTCAAGACTAAGAAATGGAACTCTAGTCCTACACTGCCAATTCCATGAAAGGAGAGATTGTGTCTGTTTCATTAAACAAATATGTTTAGAATGAATGAATGATGAGATCTCATGAGTTGTTAATCTACTATGAGATAGCCCTTCAAGATAGCTTCTAAATGACCTGAGGTTACGTAATTACATTCTCTCCTATGGCTGCCGCAAACAGTCCGCGTCCCAAGGACTTCCAAGGACAGTTTATATACACATACACACACACACATACAGAGAAAGGAAGAGAGAGATAAAGGTCCCAGTATATAACTGGAATCTGAAGCCATGGGGGAAATATTCATCCAAGGAGAGTCAGGAGAGAATGGCCAAGATCAGACGTTTGAGGAATAAAAACCTGCGATGAGGTTAACTGTCCCTGTGATCTGCATATGTGGGACTTCACCACTGCCCACAGCAGACAAAACTTCACTGCAGGGTACAAAGAACACAAAGGCAAATTTTTTAAGACAAAGCATTCTTGCTTTGTTTGAGCCAGAGCTCTCGATTCTGGAGTTCTGTATTCTGCTTGTCCAGACCCACCTGCCTCTCTGCACCTCTGCTATTTACCTGTGGGCAACTACCGCTTACTCCGCCCCTCCAACCGCCCACCCCACTTCAAATTCCCTCTTCTCACCCAGTGCTGGACTTTGTCCAGCTTTACCTTGGCAGCTCTTGCTAGTCTCCACAGTGGGTGTTCTTGCTCTGTCAGCCTTTCATTGACCAAGCCTGAGATGAGACAGGTAGCAGGAAGATTTCCACAGTGACCCCCCAATTTATGCTTCTCTCTTTTAAAGTAACAGCCATTTTTTAACTCCCACTGTATTGCATGTATTGGAATTGGAGGAATTCTAGGTCAGTTATCTACTGACTCAGTGCTGAGTCATTCTTGTATTTGAATTCTAGATTAACCAGATTCCTGACTTTTTCCCCTCCCTGAAGTTCTTTTCTTTAAAGGGGAAAAGAAACATAGGCCTTCTTGGACCCAGGTCTCTAACTCTCGCCAGGTGTCTGACTAGCCCTCCGAAACCACAGCCTTCCCTTGTCTCACAGATCTTGTTCACACATGGGTTTTGGACTTATTTTGGGACATTTACTGAAGGTACTTGTGGTACATTCAGTTGTGTTTGCTCAGGACTGAAGCATTCAGCTCAGAACAAATCCATGGAATGAATATCTTAAACGTCTATCCTTACAATATCTCTTTACTTTTTTTCTATGAATTTTTCAAGATGACCAAGACCTCACTTCCAAATGAAGTCTCTTGCTCCCACCTATGACCTGACCAGAAAAGTCCTCACTAGTAAACACCTGTAACTGCAGGACGTTCCCAGTGGGGATTCAGCAGCAAGACTGATAATAAAGTCTTGACTTTGCTCCTAGTGCATAAAAATTCTTCTCCTTCCAGGTCTGTCCTTTGTTTCAGTTCTCTCAACAGGCTGTTCCTCCTCCTTCTCCTTTTTCTTCATACTGAAAACCTGAATAAACACACTCACTGAGCCACAGGTTAAGGCTGAGTAATAGTCAGGTTACTGCACACCTCTCCCAAGCCCACCAGTGTACCCAGCAAGGCCGCTGTCTCATCTCTTGTCAATACATTCATCAAACTGGCTTCCTTAAGTGAATATTAATAAAGTGACTATGTTCAGAGATTTGGGGGGGAATTGATAAATTATTAGTATCATACCTATTGGTCATGATAGAGCAATCCAAACACACAGGGAAATAGTAACCAAACTTTGAAATATCACACAAACTCAAAATACTCTGCCTCACCAATAATTTGCAATAAGGCTAGCGGTATTCAGCATGTAGATGTATTAAGTTCTGACCCAACTGGTTTAGAGCTTCCAACCTGGGTACACTAGAAATGTACTGTTTCTAAAGCTGCAAATCAAAGATTTTAATTGCTGTTTTGGCTGGTACTATATTGCTTCACCTATCTTGAATTTTCTAAATGTTTTAGTCCCTAAGACACAGAATAGTTAGCGGCTGGTAGATACCCCCTACAAAACACTCACACACACACATACCATACACAAATGACTAATTAACAAGGTAATTAGTCCGTAGTACTTTATGTTCCTCTGGTTTGTCTAGATCAGGGGTGGCGAACACGCGGCTAGAGCCACATGCGGCTCCCGGCCAAAATGAATTTCGGCTCTTTGCCTCTTATCATTATTTTGTATACTGTGGCTCTTTGCCAAGTTTGGATTTTGTTATGCTGCTTCTGAGG
>CAUYPK010160500.1:0-60068 GCA_963574355.1 Loris lydekkerianus | reverse complement strand
ATTCATAATTGCTAAGTCATGGAAGAAGCCCAAGTGCCCATCGACCCACGAATGGACTAGCAAATTGTGGTACATGTACACCATGGAATACTATGCAGCCTTAAAGAAAGATGGAGACTTTACCTCTTTCATGTTTACATGGCTGGAGCTGGAACATATTCTTCTTAGCAAAGTATCTCAGGAATGGAAGAAAACGTATCCAATGTACTCAGCTCTACTATGAAGCTAAATTATAGCTTTCACATGAAGGCTATAGCCCAACAATAGGAAAAGACTATGGGGAAAGGGCCAAGGCAGGGGAATGTAGGGGGGAGGTTTTGGTGCAGGGAGGGTAATAGGTGGGGCCACATCTATGGTGCATCTTAGAATGGGTACAGGCAAAACTTACTAAATGCAGAATACAAATGTCTACATACAGTAACTGAGAAAATGCCATAAAGGCTACACTGAACAGTTTGATGAGAATACTTCAGATTGTATATGAAACTAGCACATTGTACCCCTTGATTGCACTAATGTACACAGCTATGATTTAATAATAAAAAAAAAAATGGGAGGCAGAATCAATGCACCATAAAAGATCTTTCAATCACATTTAGAGAAAATGATGCCAGTTATTTGAAAGTATCCTATATACTGTATCTATTTTAAATATTGAAATTAGATTTATACAACAGGTATGATTCACCTGTAAAAATTATTTAATATTTTTCTTTTGGCAGGGAAAAAAAATCATCATTCTCAATATTAGCACAATTGTTATCAGGTTTAGCTTTGTCAGTGACAAAAGAAGATAAACTTTTATACACTGAGTTTTGAAAACTGGTTATTCACTCTTAGTCCCTGATTGCAGGAAGACGATGTGGCATTAAATTGATGGCTTGGGGCTATAAATGCCCTCTGAGATGTGAAGTTGCTTCAAGAACATCTGATAACCTCCATCTGATGTTGTTATTGACAGGTTTCTGTGGCCTATTTTGTCCCATATGTCTTGAGTGTGACATTGCCAGGCATTATGGAGAGTGTCTTTGCTGGCCATTGTTACCTGGGTCCACCTTTGCACTGAGAATTGGCACCAGGGAGAGACATAAAATACAGGTCAGTGTGTTTTAAGGTATATGTGAACCTGAATCCATATGAGAACCTAGATGCCTTTCAAACCTGTGATATTAAAAAAAAGATGTACATGTGAGGCTGCCTAAACATATCACATGTAGTGGGGGAACTTTGAGAAAGGAAAGGAAAGAAATGTTTTGATTTCATTCTTTACTAGGAAATATTAGCTAACTAAGATGCCTTATTATGCAGGGTATTTCTGAGGGGAAAATATAGTGCATGTTGTCTTCAGCCCATTGGCCAAACTGTGCTCTCTGAGCTTTGCTTTAGTGACGAGTGATAGAAGGATGTAGCTACGATTAGTCAGACTCTTTAGACCAACACTCATTGTCTTTCATCTACAGAAATGAAACCATGCTCTGTCTCTCTGTCTCTCTGTCTCTCTTTTTTTTTTTTTTTTTTTGAGACGGAGTCTTAGTTTGTTGCCCTTGGTAGAGTGCCATGGCGTCACAGCTCACGAACCCTTGGGCTTAAGTGATTCTCTTGTCTCAGCCTCCCAAGTAGCTGGGAGTACAGGTGCCTGCCATGCTGCCTGGCTATTTTTTGTTGTTGTTGTTGCAGTTGTCATTGTTGCTTTAGCTGGTCGGGACTGGGTTTGAACCTGCCAGCCTTGGTGTATGTGGCCAGCACCCTACCCACTGAGCTACGGGCACAGCCTGTCTCTCTGTCTCTTATTATGTCAAGACAAGATGACAGAATATATAGTTGGGAGATCTGACTTACAATTTAGCCTATGTCAGTTGTCCCCAACCTTTTTGGCACCAGGGACTAGTTTCATGGAAGACAATTTTTCCATGGATGGGGCTTGAGGGAAGGAATGGTTTTGATATGAGTCTTAAAAGCAGTTGATTTATTAGGGTCTCTGTGCAGTCCAACCTCTCTGCTAACGATAAGCTGTATTTGCAACCGCTCCCCAGCACTAGCGTCCCACCTCAGTTCCACCTCAGATCATCAGGCATTAGATGCTCATAAGGAGCCTGCAACTTAGATCCACATATGCGGTGTACAATAGGGTTCGTGTTCCTGTGACAATCTAAGGGCCCTCCTGATGTGACAAGAGGGGGAGCTCAGGCAGTGACGTGAGGGATGGGGAGCGGCTGTAAACACAGAGGAAGCTTTGCTGGCTCACCTGTCACTCACCTCCTGCAGTGTGGTCCAGCTCCTAACAGTCCGTGGACTGGGTTTGGGAACTGTAGGCATATGTGATGTACAGATTGTACTTTGGGGGTTCCCTGGGAACCTTTCAAAGTGCCAGTGAATATCCAGCACAGCTGAAACTGAGGTGCATGAGAGGCTAGGGAGAGACAAATTATATATATTAAGATGTAGATAGTTAAAGAAAGGCATCTCTTTATATATTTTATGGAATGATCTCTCCATAAATTTAGGTGAAAAAAAGGGCAAAGAAGTGTGACATTATTTACATGGAAAGATAGCTTGTGTTGACATAGAATTTAATCTGGAAGTGTATACGAGGAACTAGTAATAACAGCTGCACCCAGGCAGGTGACTGGATGGGTTCAGACAGGTATAGAAAGGGGTTTACTTTTTACTTCCTCTCTCTTCTTACTACGGGAATTTTGGACCATGTGCACTTATTATCTACTCCAAACAAATAAATTAGAATTATAAATATTAGGTCCTAAGAGGAAAAAAAAAACAAAATGTCAGTCGAGAAATCAATGGTTTCAGGTATGAGGCCCGTATCAAAAGTCCTAAAGACTGGGCTCTAAATTGCAGGTGTTGATTGAAAATTGAGCTACTTGGCACTAGGGCAACCCAGGGTCCCTGGGTATTGACTTAAGAAGGCTGGTAGATCTTGGAAGCAGGGGGTGATGGGCCAGCAGGTAACATGGTACAGGTCTTGGGGAGTGGGGATGAGCCTGCGTGATGGTAATACAACAGAGCTCTTGGTCCTACCCTAGGGAACTTTGTGCGAGGACTGGCTGGTGGTGCACTGCTGTTGGCCTTTTTCCATCTGTCAGGTGGCCCGGGAACTCAAGATGAGGACCTCCCAACTCTATGAAATCTGTGCAGTCCCTTCGACTCAGGATGCCCTTATTTGACAGAGCAAGATGATCCCTCCTTTTCACTCCCCCACCCTCTTCTCAAACTCCTCTTAATAGATTGTGTTTCTTGTTATGTTTTCACTGAAACATTATAAAAATAAATGATTTCCCTCCTACTGTCTCTACTGTGGTTCTCTCTTTATACATTTCCCTATGAAGACTTTATTATATGTCTGAATTTGCTATTTCACTCCAGCCACACACAACAGATCTAGAGTTCTGTACACGCCTGCCTCTGGCCTGGAGTTTTGGGAGGCTGCATTGCTGTTCCGCCTGCCTTTCTACTGTCATCATGAGGGATGTCTGAAAGGCTGGAAGAGTTGTCATGTAGTTTTCTTATGTCAAGCCACTTTCCCTGAAGTATCAGTGGTGGGGTAGAAGATGATTAGTTTTAGTTAGCATCTGGATTGGGCACTTAACGTCACTGAAACATACATCGTCCTTCCTGTGTCCTGATTCTTCAGTCCTGATTGCTCAAGGACAAGGCCTCAGGTTGGTGGTATTTTGAATACCTTTCTTATACTTGCCAATCTTTAGGCTGCTGGCTCAGAGCCTTAGGTAGGGAACTGTTCTGGGCTGCATTGTGTCCCTCACCTCCCACCCCCTCTACCAAAAGATGGAGTCTTATCCCCTGGTACCTGTGAATGTAATCTTATTTGGAAATAGGGTCTTTGCTTGATGTAATAATAAAGTTAAGATGAGGTCATTAGAGGAGGCCATAATGCAATGCCTGGTGTTCTTATAAGAAGTGTAGAGATGCAGAGATGGAAACAGAGGGAAGACAGCCACGTGCACATGGAGGTAGAGACTGCAGGGATGCTGCCCGACCAAGGGATGTCTGGGGCTACCGAGGGCTGGAAGAGGCAAGGGAAGATCCCCCCCAGAGGTTTTGGAGGGAGCATGGCCCTGCCAACATCTTGCTTTTGGACTCCCAGCTCCCAGAACTGAGACAGAATCCATTTCTGTTGTGTTAGTGTACACGCTGCTGCAGTGAGCGCAGTTTCTGTTATTTGAAGCTACTTAGTTTGTGATAATTTATGACAGCAGCCCTAGGAAGTTAATTGAGTAATTGCCTACCATGTGAATTGAATACTTTAGTGTTTGTTAGGGCAGCAGCGCAGAACACTGCTGAAGAGCCTGGGTTCAGGAGCCTGAAATGTCTTTACTTACTAATTAATTTGCTAACTTCTGTGTCAGATAATGACAGTACTGACCTCATAGGGCTGTGAGGATTGTAAAGTACAGTGCCTGGCAAGTAGTAAGGGGTATGAACAAGGACTATTTAATGGCTACCTTATATTTATAGCAAATTATGCCAGTTTCCCACTTATAATTGGGGCATAAAGTTTTTTAAAAAATTACATTTTAGGCTGGGCACAGTGGCTCATGCCCGTAACCCTAGCACTCTGGGAGGCTGAGGTGAATGGATTGCCTGAGTTCAGGAGTTCAAGACTCATCTAAGAAGAGTGAGACTCTGTCTCTACTAAAAATAGAAAAATTAGCTGGGCATTGGGATAGACATCTGTAGTCCCAGCTACTCAGGAGGCTGAGGTAAGAGGATCGTGTGAGCCCAAGACTTTGAGGTTGCTGTAAGCTATGACACCCGAGCACTCTAGCTTGGACAACAGAGTGAGACTGTCTTTAAAAAAAAAAAAAAGAAAAGAAAAATCACATTTTCAATGAAAATTGAGTCAATTAAAATGGGAATAGTAAGTAAACATTATAAAAACATAGGTGGTAGGTGGATAGGGCAAACATTGTGAAGGTGGTAAAAACAAATTTACTGAGTGCTTGTATGTGGCAGGCACTGTTCAAAGCATTCCAAATATTTTGAGACATTTACTGTTCATATCACTTGAGAAGGTGGTGTTATGTCTCCTTTTTCCAACCACAGAGAGGTTAAGTAACTTGCCCAAGGCCACACTGCTGTAACACAGGCTCTGGAGGTTGTGCTCCTGACCCCTACGCTGCACAGGCAGAGACAGCTTCCAGCCAAGAGGCCTTCTTGGGCCCACAAGGTCGTGCAACCAGAGATTACTCTACAGAGGTGAACAGCCTGCTCAGCCCATATGGGAAGTGCTACTTGCCCCTGCCTCCACCTGTCCCCACCAAAACTAAAGCAAGGCCCATCTGACAAAGTAATTCCTATCCTCCCAGCCCTCCCTTTTGGATGCCCAGAGCACCTGCTAGGAGCTAACCCTTTGGGAAAAATTAAATGCTCAATGTTGATGTTTAATCTATGACAAAGTATTGCCCTCTCCAAATCATCTACTGAAAAAAGAATTCAGACCTGGGACAACTCTATTAAGTGAAAATAAATCTATTTTTATTGTTTCATGCTAAAACACATATCAGGCATCACAGGCTTACAGCTGGGGACAATACACGTTTTTGGCAAAGGAGACTTGGGTCATCTCTGTACTTTCGTTTGGTTGACCCCTCTCTGCATAAAGAACAGATGGTATTTCATGCATGGGTTTCAGGCGCAGTTCTTCTCGAGGCTGATGTGAAAGGTGCCAGCGGACTTCTTCAGCAAGGGAGCCCCCCTTTCCCCTCTGCTGCTTCTGATCCATCTGGGAGGTAAGGAGCCAATCTAGCACTTCATGAGAGCTACTAACCCAAGCAGGTAAAACGCTAGGCTCTGAAAGCATGGAATCTACCACAGAATCACAGAACATAAAACGGAATTTGCACGTGGATAGCTCTTAGATGGTAGTGGTCATGAAGGGAGGTGGCTTAGGGCCATGACTCCTGGTTTCCTCTAGAAGAACATGTCAACTCCAAAAAAAAAGGACTTGACGAAATAGGTGCTCCCCAGGAAAAACATTATCCAATGCTAAATATTTAAGTGAGAGACAATACCTCTGATGTTAAACATCCCATTAGCTTAGTTTTATAAAACGTTCTGAGTGGTACAAATCTGAGAGTTACCCGTAGTGAAGGCGTATTCTGTATGGTTTTCTTCCTGCTAGAAAAAAGTTTTTGGTATTTCAGGGTACAATGTGTGGAGTAAATCTTTGATGACTCCATGTGGGTAAACAACACCAGCACACACGTGCAACAGACATTTTACAGCAATCCGTACAGATCATCATAAATACAAAACCAGAAAACAAACAACTCCCCGGATCTCTTGGTTTTACAGTGGCATATAATAGGGAAATAAGCTGCCAGCCCTGGAACTCTCTATTTTTTGAAACAAATATATGAAAAGTTTGGAAGGCCTTAATTGTCTACTGCCCTATGCAATAGTTTTTTATGTTCTTATACTTTCTATATCTAAAGCTTATTTATATAATACTCTATAATGACTAACACGTTAGACCCCTTTTATAAACATTATTCACATACATATTAATTCATAAAGATTGTCTTTGGTCTATTAAAAGTGCTGCACATAAAAAAATAAGCAGAGATACAAGAGTCTTCTGTTGATATTTCCATGGAGGAGAGAATTTTTCTCCTTGTCCACTTTCTCCTTCCTCTTTTTTTTTTTCTCCGAAACAACACTCCCTCCCCCTGACCCAAGGTGTAGTAATAAAAAATAACAATCCCAGGAGATGAAACTCAGGCTTTATGGTTAGTTAACTATTCACTATTCCAGGGCAAATTTCTGGGCTGACATTGTAACCATTTAAGCTCATCCTTGCCTAGGTCCCTAACACCACCACCACTTTTTGACCCATGACCATTTGGAATCTGTGTGCTGGAAATGAGAGTCCAGAGATGAAAACTTTAGAAAGTGAGAGGTGTTCCTGGGCTTCTGGGATTGGCTGGGAACAGGTTAGATTCTTTATTTTGTATTCTAGAAAATATTTCGTTTAGTGGCTGAGCAGGTTCAAAGAAAGAGCTAAATCCTTAGGAAACCCTCCACTGCAAGTCATGGGAGGTTTCCAGAGATGTAAGAAAAACAAGAGCATGTAAAAGTCAGGAGTAGTGGTGGGTGGCACCTGTGGCTTGAAGGTGTAGGGTGCCCACCCCATATGCCAGAGGTGGTGGGTTCAAGCCCAGCCCCAGCCCCAGCCCAAAACTGCCCCCCCTCAAAAAAATCAGGAGTGGTGGTTTCCCAATGCTCATAGTGTGAGAGAGGGAAGCTATTATGAAGGTGGACATGGGGACAAAAATGCCTTGAGGACAAGGCTGTAAATAGCCAATGTGGTCAGTCATACTCCTTGATTTCTTGGCACATAAAGCCAATTATCTGGGACTTATTATCACCTTAACCAAGAGAAGTGTATAGTTAAGAAATCCAAGTTATTTACCCCATTACAAGATGAGTGCTGGGTTAAGCCCTACTTGTGACAGTTTCACACAGAAGACATTTCTGTGACCTCGCAGTGTGATCCTTACTCTGCTCATGGTTTGGCTGATGCTTGCTCCTGTTTACAAGCAAACTGGATGAAAGACTGAGCTGTTTGGTGTAAAATTAGGATCTGAACTTTAAAATAAGCTAATGATTCTGCATTTCTGACATTGTCTTTCATAATCAAAGCAGTATGCGCTTCCAAAAATGAAATTCTGGCCAGACTTGGTGGCTCATGCCTGTAATCCCACCACTTTGGGAGGCTGAGGCAGGAGGATTGCTTGCAGTCAGGAGTTTGTAACCAACCTGGGCAACATAGTGAGACCCCTTCTTTGCAAAAAAATTAAAAGATTTAGCCAGGTGTGGTGGTGCATATGTGTTGCCCGAGCTAATCAGGAGGCTGAGCTGAATTCTCACTTCAGCCAGGAATTTGAGGTTGCAGTGAGCAATCTAGCCTAGGTGACAGAGTAAGACTATGTCTCAAAAAAAAAAAAAAAGAAAGAAAGAAAGAAAGAAAGAAAAAAGAAAATAAATTAAAAAATCAATATCTTATTGATGTCTTAAAAGAGATGAACAGATAAAAATAAATGGTTAAAAAAGTATCAGAGTATGTGTGAAGCTCACTTATCTGTGCAATGTCTCTCTCGGGTTAGCACAGACGATTTAAGAATTGTATTTTAGGTTATAGTTTTTTTTTTAAAAAAACCAGCAGTAGAATGTCTTCTAATGGCTTGTTCTGTCTGAACTTAAAAGAATGCATGGTTATAACTGATATTTATATCTTTCTGCTTAAAATAGCCTCTTTGTAAGCATTGCAGACTGTGGTATCTCTTGTATAACATGGATTTTTCTTGTCCGAGGTCCTTTGTGTCTCAAGTTCTTATTTCCTTGATCACTATGTTCTAACAGAACTCCTCTGGGTCAGAAGGTATGAGGGGGAAAGACAGAATGGAAATGAACGGAAAAGAATGAGGATGTGGCAGAGGCATGCAGGCTGCTTGGCGGGGAGCCGGGGCGGGTGAAGGCTGGAGGACGTTGTGAGGGAGCAGTGGACGGTCTGGATTGAATCCCTGCCTTGCTCTAAAGCTACGCTGGAGAGACAGGCCAGACACAGAGCTGGAAGGCATTTGATGTCCAGTCTTTTCATCCAGGAGGTGCCAAAGCAGTGAAGAAATAGGAAAGATAAAGTTAGGCTTTGACAAAAGGAGTGAGGGGAGTCAGGAGCGACCCCACCCTGCCCACTGCGGATGCCTGCAGGGGGTGAAGGCAGGCTTGCTCTTTCCACTATTACTCTCCTGTCTTGGGGACCAGACTATTGTTATTCCTGTGCCTTTCTTCATGTTCAAGGAATATCGCATGGTCCACGGACTCTCCCCTGAGTAGTTTCCATCCGAGCAGATTGTTGTCTTCAGCATCCCAGTTGCTCCTAACTCCTGAGAAGGTTGCCAAGGCAGGCTCTGTGAAGGTGAAAAAGATTTCAGAATATATTGTATGTGAATGCAGCTGGAGAGAACCAGAGTTCTTTAAAATTCTGAAGCCTTTTGGGCAGAGATGCTGTGTCCTCACTGTGTCATTTTGGGAGCCACATGGTACCTATTTCCCCATTACTGGTGCTAACTTTGGTTTTTTGGCTAATGTGGTTGTTTATAGGTTTTTCCACTGTAAACTTATGACTTTTTCCATTGTGTTTATTTAAGTAAAGAGATACTTTGAGACTGTTTAAACTTTCACCCACTAGTTTTAACATCCATTGATGATTCTTGCCTGAACCAGTTATTACTGTAGTGGTTGCTGAATGGTGATTTGAAAACATCTTATTGTTCCCGCTACACTTAGTAGCCGGCACTTTCCTGTAAGGTACAGATTTTCCTTCTCCTCCATTTATTTATTTGCCGCAGTATGAACTCAGGGATCCTAATTTGATTTTGTGAGTTATTATCCATTGCTTTCCAAGATGAAGCAATAACAGATAAACCAAAAACTGAAATTCCATAAAACAAATGGCTTATACTTTTCAAAATGCAAAGACCATGAATGACAGTGAGTTTTGAGGAACTGTTCCAGATTAAAGGAAACTAAAGAGATACAAGTTTCATATAATATGTGGTCCTAAAAGGGACCCTCGACAAACTTTTGAAAAAAATTTTTCTGGGTGGCGCCTGTGGCTCAAAGGAGTAGGGCACGGGCCCCATATGCTGGAGGTGGCAAAAAAACTGCAAAAAATCCCTGGCCAAAAAAACTGCAAAAAAAAAAAAAAAAAAAAAAGAAAAAAACTTTTCTATCAAGGAAAATAGTAAGGTAATTGAAAAAAATATTATAGTAGGCCAACTGGATAAGATGGGCAGACTAGTTAATAGTACTACATCATCATTGATTTTCTTATGTGATAGCATATCCTTGTTTTTAGGAAATAAACACTGAAATAGTTAGGGATGAATGGGCATTTGGTCTTCAACTTACTCTCAAACAGTCTTGAAAAAAATTAAAATGAAAATAGTGGAATTGCACGATCGAGTGGCAGGTCTGCAATTCCTATACTAGTTATATATCCAGAAGACCAAAAATCACTTTATAACTAAGATATTTGCACCAGAATGTTTATAGCAGCCCAATTCATAATTGCCAAGTCATGGAAGAAACCCAAGTGCCCATCAACCTATGAATGGATTAATAAATTGTGGTATATGTATCCCATGAAATGTTATGCAGCCTTAAAAAAAGATGGAGACTTTACCTCTTTTATGTTTACATGGATGGAGCTGGAACATATTCTTCTTAGTAAAGTATCTCAAGAAGGGAAGAAAAATTATCCAATATACCCAGTACTATTATGAAACCAATATATAATAACCCACACTTTCATATGAAAGATAAAACACAACTATAGCCCAGGATGAAGGAAGAGGAGGGGGAGGGGTGGAGAGGAGGAAAGTTGGATGGAGGGAGGGTATCGGTGGGACCACACCTATGGTGCATATTGCAAGGGTACATGTCAGATCTCTTAGGTGTAGAGTATAAATGTCTTAACACAATAATTAAGTTAAGTGAGGTGAAGGCTATGTTAACCAGTTTGATGTAAGCATTCCAAATTGTATATAATAGCAGCACATTGTACCCCATAAATGCATTAATGTATAAAGTTATGATTTAATTAAAAAAAAAGAAAATGGTACAATGTTAACATTTGGGGAACCTACCAGAAGCATTTATAAAAATTCTTTATACTATTTTAGCAATCACTTATATGTTTGCTGTACTTATAAATACATTCCTATCATCCTCACATGAGACTCCCCTCCCTGCCCAATCTTTTTTTTTTAAGATGTAGTCTAACCTCGGTAATGTGCCACCCTCGGTAATGTGCTATGGTGTCATAGCTCACACAACCTCAAACTCTTGGGTTCAAGTGATTCTCTTGCCTCAGCCTCCCCAGTAGCTGGGACTACCGCCACCCACCATAGTGCCCGGCTATTTTTAGAGGTGGATTCTCACTCTGGCTGAGGCTGGTCTGAAACCTGTGAGCTCAGGCAATCTACCCACCTCAGCCTCCCAGAGTGCTGGGATTATAGGCATGAGCCTCCCAGAGTGCTGGGATTATAGGCATGAGCCACCGTGTCCAGCCTTCTGCCCAATCTTTTTTCCCTCTTCTCCTCCTTAGGCTGAGAATGCTCAGGAGGAGAGTGCAGCCCGCCACCCGGCAGCCCCCCAACTGGTCTGAATGGGTGTAACAGGAAGCAAGAATCCATAGCTCTTTATGACTTTGTTGCCAGAGGATGGCTCTTTGGCCCTTGCAAGTACAAATAAAGTCCAAACTGATCATTCTCAAGGAGGAAAGGAGGCAGCTTAAAGGATGATGGGGGAGTGGCTTGCTAAAATTTCCTAAGACTTTCGGGTTCCCCAGAAGCTAGTAGAAACAGAAAAGTAGAGAAGCAGTTTTCCATTTCCTTCCGCATTTCTTTCCATTTAGAACCTTATTTCTTTTCTATCTGGGGACTCCTGCTGATTTAACGGGGTCGTTTTCTCTCTGGGGAAACTTTCGTGATGATCATAGCCCCATTCATTGGGGGCACAGCGGTGGTGGTGTGGAAGAGTCACATCCTACAAGAGAAGTGTGCGGGAGTCTGACCCAAAGCCCCGGACTCCAAAGGCGGAGTCTTGATCTGTGGCTCCAGAGACTGAGTGTCCTGGATGAGCACCAGCCTTCAGGCAGGCAGCCACGATTGGGCTCACAACTAAGCTTCTCTGAGCAAATTTGCTCATGTGCTCCACTCTGCGAAATAGCGAGGAAGAGCCCTTGGAGGATCCAGGCGGCTACGTTACACTCAGCAGGGGAGGCGGGCATGAGCACAAAATCTGTGGTGACTAGGATGCATTTTGTGTCTCACCATGTCTGGAGTTATGCTGTCTTCACTATCCTCACTGAACATGGGCAGGTTATTTCATTTTGTCATTAATGAATTTCTGCCCTCCAATATGCAGGCAACCTGTCTTAGACAAACCCTGCCTCTCTTCCCTGTGCTCTGGTTGTGCTGGCGCTCAGGCTGTACACCTGTCAGTCTCACAGGTGTGGCTACTTTCTTCTTCTTCTTCTTCTTCTTTTTTTTTTTTTTTTGCTGTTTTTGGCCGGGGCTGGGTTTGAACCCGCCACCTCCAGCATATGGGGCCAGTGCCCTACTCCTTTGAGCCACAGGCGCCGCCCAGTGTAGCTACTTTGATCTGCACCTCCGTCTTGGCGTTGATGCTGGGAAACTGTCCCGCTGGGAAACTGTCCCGCCAAGACTAAAGGCAAGGATATTTGAGATTATGGCACCTGGATCTCAAGAGAGCAGTGGTGGTTTGTTTGCTCTTTTAACTACATTTATTGTGATGTAGCATTTCTGAGAACAAGCACAGGGCAGGGAAGTAATAAAGAAGTAACTGCCAGGGGAAGGCTGGCTGCCATATTCATCTGACCTTCCAGTTTGTACTAAATGATGCAGAAAAACCCTCAATTCTAAGATCCACTGACATTTTAATAGGTACCTGGAAATCCTGTGGATGGAGGAGGCGTGGCTTCTCTTAGGGTTGGTGTTGTGCAGGGGAGCAGCTCTCACTGCTGCTGTGTCTACAGGCCGGAGGTTTTAGGATTAGGCAGGTGATAATAATTCTTTGTTACTGAGTGCTCAGCAAACAAGTCTATTTGAAGTAGAAAACCCTGATGTCTGTAGGATGGCTTTTGCCTCCCATCTTAAGGGAGGTGTTACACAGTTGGCGGCCATAGACTAGAGCCTGATTGCCTGGGTTTCCTTCCAACCCCCCACTAGTAACATACTAGTAATAGTATTTACTTTGCATGGTTGTGGTGAAACCTAAAAATTAGTTCATATACAATATAAGTAAAGTACATAAAAGAGTATCTGGCACGCAGCAGGGGCTCTATAATTGCTGGCTCAAAGTTATTGTTATAAATTAAAAGACATGTTGAAGGCTATTTCTTGTGATGCTTCTTCTTAATTATCTTGAAGAATGAAAAATCCTAGGGGTGGAAACAGACCATTAGACAGCGCTCACTGCCATGCTCTTAAGTAGAGTTTCTTTTGTCCTAAAAAACTGTCTCAGTTTCCTAGGTTGAGTTCTTAAAATCTTACATTCTAATCTATAAAAGGATAAAATTAGATAGTAGTGAGGATAATAAAAGCTTAGTGTTTATATGGTTATTTTGAGAAGGGCTCTATGCTGAGACTCACAGAGGTGAAGTGACTTGTCCAAAGTCGCATGGCAAGTTGCGCTTTAGCTACAACTCAGATGTTCCTATTCTATAGCCTGAGCTCTTACCTGCTGGGCCAGAGGAAGGTGGAAGGAAGTAGCAGGAGCAGAGAGAGAGGGAGACATGGGGAGGAGGAGAGACTCACAACTAGTAATAAGCATTTTCTGAATAAGTGGGTGCAGAAATTCAGAAAGTATATCCTAATGAGGACAGAGGAAATGACGTTTCATGCCTTGTCTATATAATTCCAAACAACCATTTTGACTGTTTTTTTAAAAAAATGACAGGTTGCTTTTTGCTAGCTGCACTGTCATTGCTTGAAAGAGCTGTGTGGGCTAGGCCCTCTGGAAGGTGGCTCTGAAGACCTGCAGTGCTGGAACGCGAGTGCCTAAGCCAAGCCTCCTGCTTTGGAGACAGGAACAGAGTGGAGGACAGGAGAGAACTCCAGGGCATTTTTCCTAAGTTCGTCCTTCCTATGAAGGTTCCTTCTTATCAGGAAAAAGGAGGATTCATCTATTCTCCAATTATTCTTTCAACAAGTACTGTATGATCAAAAATGTTTGATAAATGAATGAAGGTTAATTGAATGTCCCCCATGGAGAGCTTTGTGGACATGCCGGGCTCGGGCTGCTCTCCCACCATGCTGTACATCTGGTTCCTTCTTCTTCTTCAGGTTTCCATTCAAATGCCGCCTCCTTAGAGAAACCTTTCCTGGCCCCTCTGCTGAATACAGCTTATGCCTCTCAGCTATTCTGTCTATCACTTTGTTTCCTTCGTGACGTCTGTCATATAGAAATCCCTGCTTGTTTATCATTTACTTCCTTCACAAATGTAGGGACCTTATCTGCAATTGTTCGCTGCTATATCCCAGCTGCATGGATAGTAGATGCTTGATCAATATTTGTTCAATAAAAAATGAATAAATGAATGAGGTGACATTGATTTTAGCCAGGAGGAACACATTCTGTAACTTTAAAGGAGATGGAGTGAGAGAGACATTGGCCTGGAGCCCTTAGGTCATCATGGCACGTCCAGCAGGGGTTTAATTAATCAGGCACATGCATTTTCTGAATTACAAAGTGTGCCAGGGACATTTAATTTCTGTTAATTGGCACCAAGGAGGAGGGGTTGCTACTGAAATTGCCAGCCAGCTGGCAGCATGTCTGTGGTTAGTGTCAGACCTGTTCACAAATCGGAATGGACAATTCAAAAGTGAAATGTCCCCATGGAGGCAGCACCCACATGCTTGCTTTTTGGCTGCATTTTGGGACACAGACAGCCCCCAGTCTTTAATCTTCAACAGATGAGGTGGTGAGACAGTGGGGACAACCAGAAGAGAAAAGACTGATGAGGGTTATGGCATAAAGTGCATTTTAAAACAAATGTCATGTTGCCTGAAGCCTGGGCACCGTGCACCAGCTTATCTGGAAGGAAAGAGAGCAAAGGAGCCAAGACTTGTAAACTTGCAGAGCTGGTCCACCATTTGTAGCTAACGTTGGACAAGCGATTTGTTTTCTGAGCTTCAGTTGTTTGATCTATAAATAAGGAACAATTAACACATAACTCATCGGGGAGGGTTAAATGAGAAATGAATGTAAATAATACCAGCAGCAGCTAGCATCACAGTGTTTCTATGTGCTGGGCACTGTGCCGCTGACTTGTGCATTATTTCATTTAATCCCCATCAAGACACTCAAGGGAAGCACAATTAATACTTGAATTTTGAAGCCAGGGAACTACAGGTTGGAGGAGTTAAATGACTTGCACATAGTGACAAAGGTGACATTGATTTTACCCAGGAAGAACACATTCTGTAACTTTAAATGGAGATGGAGTGACAGAGACATTGGCCTGGAGCCCTTAGGTCGTAATGGCACAGCTACACGGAGTGGGTGTTTGAATCCAGGTCACCTGACTACGCGGGTTTTTAATAACCCTCTAGCAACCCTCTAAGGCAGTGGTTCTCAACCTTCCTAATGCCGCGACCCTTTATACAGATCCTCATGTTCCTATGCAATGAAAATAATTTTATGGCTGAGGGTCACCACAACATGAGGAACTGTATTAAAGGGTCACAGCATTAGGAAGGTTGAGAACCACTGTTCTAAGGCATGGGCCCAGTGTGTGGCACTTGGTACAGGTCTAATGAATGGCGCTGGTGAGATTCTGTTCTTATGCTCATCACTCCTCCTGCTCAGCTTGCTCTCCAGCCTGCGTCACGCCTGCCAACCCCTCCGGCCACTACCACTCCTGGGGTCCTTCTGAGCATAGTATCTGCCTGCTCATTTCACTTGATCCTCCCAACATCCGTAGGACATGCCCATAGTGTTCCCACTTTTCAGATGAGTAAAGAAAGGCTCACAAAGGTTGGTTAACTTGGCCCTAGGTCACGCTGCTGAGAAATGGTGGAGTCAAGATTTAAACCCAGGGACATGTGGCTCTAGAGCCCAGGCACTCTCCTCTCCACATGACAAGATTTTTCCAGGCTGCCTATTTCTCAGAACCTTTTCTCCTCCACGAAGCTCTCTTGATAACGTCTGTCTGCTAGTGCCCAGTTATTGTAGTACTCTGTTCTTGAACTATGCCTGCATATCCATAATTGGTATTAACCACACGTGTTGAACACTTTGAGGTACCCAATACCATGTTCAGAGCTGGATATGTAAGATCTTCTTTAATCCCGTGGGAATCCCAGGAGGTAGATGTGCTGATCCCCGTTTTACACATGAGAAAACTGAAGTCTAGGGACATGGAACTTTTCCAGTTTTGTTAGTTATTTGCCAAAGGAAACGTAACCCCAGGTGATCTGGTCCTAAGTCTCATCATCCTAGTGATCACATCATATTGCTTCTCCAGATTGTGTAACGTTCCAGTGGATTGGGAACATAGCTGGTACAGTGACCCCCAAATCTTGGTCAACTGATGCTCTAAGTCCTCTGTTGGAGGCCCCCATAACAAAGAAAACCCAAGCTCTCAAACTTGCCAACATCTAAAAACAACTTAAGCTTAAAAAAAGAATTCAGCCTATAAATAGAATGTTGCAGAAGAGAATATTTGGAAATGTGGTTCTGATATCTAAAATTAGCTTTCCCTTCAAAGCAGTATCACCCTTTCTGACTGTCTGCCTGTTCTGTTCCTTGTCATGGAAGCTGGTGCTATCTCTCTCCAGCTGGGACTGACATGTCCTCTTCATGCAATGCAATCCTTCTTGACAGAGATATAAAACATCTCCCAAGAAACTGAGGAGAAGGTGATGGGGGTGTGGGGGACAGTGAGAAGGGGACGAGCAGGAATTCCCAGGGTTGCTCTTTGAAGGCAACTTTCCCAGGGTTGCTCTTTGAATCCTTTGTTGCTTCTCTAGGCCTGTTGTAGCTGCCTCCTGTGTTTTGATTCGAGATTGCTTTTTGTTTATTTGTGAAGTTCTCCTTCATGTAAACGGTTTTACAGTCCTCTGGGATGGTCAGGGTGTCATTGTTTTCATGGGAAGGTCATTAGGATGATGCTGGCCACCAGGACACGTGTGACCGGCAGCAGGGAAACCTTGGCATCGCCAGAGCCTCTCATCAAGTCGGTTGAGCTCGCTAGCACTGATTTTATAGCATTAAGGAAACTGCATACGGTGCACAAAGTGGCCGCTGCAAATGCCTTTGCCTTTCTCTCTCTCTCGGGCCTTGGCTGGCATCCTTTTAGTCCTTACAAGGCTGTAGTTCTTGTCCATCCAGCAGTGACACTATTTGCATAATTAGCTTGCAGCTGTGGATGTGCATCTACCCCCAAAGCAATTGCATTTGAACTTTGGATGAAAACCAGCACGGAACGCTGGAAGATGTCAGCTCTCTGAGCCCTCTTGTCCCCACTGAGGACATGAAAGTGGGGGTCACTTTGGAAATCATATCACCCTTTCTTGTGGGACTCTACTCTGTGTCATTCAGAATGAGAACAGGCAAAACCAGAAATAATCTTGCGGAGAGAGCAATCGGGGGAGTGCAAAATCATCACTGTGTTTTGATGTCAGTGATCCAGGACCACATTTCAAGCTTTGGTTCTTTTTCAAGTTGCTTGGCTGTGTCTGGCAGCCCATGCAGCAGGGTAGGTTCGGATTTCTCTGGGCAGAACGCTCTCAGTTCACGTCCCTGCCTCCCCTGCTTCTTAGATAGTAAGACCTTACCTTGTAGATTTTCTCGGAGAGAGTTTGGCTGAGTTGGACTTTGCTCTGTCTCCTTCCTATCCAGGTGATCTTGGCAGCATCCCATCTGTCCATCCCCACCAATCTCAGCCATGTTGACAGTTACCATTGAAGAAGAGGGAAGCGGTGATTTTTTTTTTTTTTTTTTTGTAGAGACAGAGTTTCACTATGTCGCCCTCGGTAGAGTGCTGTGGCATCACACAGCTCACAGCAACCTCCAACTCTTGGGCTTAGGCGATTCTCTTGCCTCAGCCTCCCAAGTAGTAGGGAGGCAGTGATTTAAGATTAAGGTTTAAACCTCACACTGCTGGATTCTAGCCCTTGTTGATTTGGACAGGTCATTTGACCTCTGAACCTTAATTATAGCAGCGCTTCTGTCATTGAGCTGGGTAGAACTAGATGACACAACACGTATCAAGTTGTGGCATAACTAGGTGCTCAGTAACAAAGGCAATTATTGCTGTAAGAGAAGTTAGAGATGCTATTTTTTTTTAAATTAAGTTTGCACTCCACTTCAAGGGAATTTTGTGACTTTAAGCAAGAAAATGAAACGTTCTGAGTCTCAGTTTTCTTATCTGTAGTCTGGGGGTAAGAGTAGCGTTTCCCTCCCTTCTCACCAGGTTCTTAGGAGACTTCACCAGCGGCAGGAGCAGCAGCGAGATCTCCTGTCAGTTTCAGAGTCAAAGGAGCTGCTTTTGTTTCTGTGTTTGGCTACTCAGAGGTGGCAGGCAAGGTCCAAAGGAGAGCTGCCTAGAAAGCCCTATATTCAAATAATTTGGGCCACAGCCCTACAACCTTTACCCCTTATTCAGAAGCAGCAAGTTTCCCCAAAACAGCTATAATTGGAAAAACTCTTGTAAAAAAAAAAAAAAAAAATCCCTCCAAACTATAAGCTTTCACAATTACACATGCTGGGTGCATCAAAATCTCAGTTCCCAGCAATGAATCAAAGACTTAGAATCCCAGTGACAGAGCCAGATGGGAACTCAGATATGCAGGCGGAACGTCTATGGCCTTAGGTTGCAATAGTTGCTCTGACTAGTGTTTACCAAATACCTCTCTGGGCTGCATGAATTCCATACGGTACATGTGTGGGAGAATTACAAGGGAAAACAAATCAACGTGGAATTCAGGGTAGTGGTTGTTAGGGAAGTTGGAGGGGAGGGGAAGAAAGAAATGGGATTGAGAGAGGCGCACGGTGGACGTCAGTGGTATTGACAATTACTATTTTTATAAAAACTGGGTGGCAGGTATATGGTTGTTTTAAGATCTCATATAAATATATATGTATCTATATTTCATGTGTATGAAACATTCAATAATAAAAAGGAGAGAAAAGTAGAAAAGAACCCTTAAATCCAAAAAAATTTAATCAGAAACCCTCTATTAGGGCTGTGTCTATTTTTAGCTGTCCTGTTACCTATCTTGTCAATGTTTTTATCTCCACTGCCTCTCACGGTGTCGGGTCCAGAGTGGGTGGTGGATAGCTGTTACTGAGTGGGCAAAGGGACGAAGGGACAGGCGAGTCTGTGAGGCCCCTCCGTCCTCCCCACCCTCTTGACTCGGATCCCCCTCTGCTGCATTCTATCTGTCGAAGTGCAGATCCATGGGTAGGGGACCTCCTGGGAGCATTTTGTTTCTGCTCTGGGCTAGGACATGATACTACAGCCTGGGAAACGGACCGTGTGATCATCTAACATTGCCCTATTTCAAGCAAAATGTCCTTGCATGACTTATTCCTAATGACACCAACCTGCTTCAAGGATCTCTGGAGTTACCTTTTCTGGTTTGGTGCTGCCTGCCAAACACAGTCCCTAAGTGACTGTCCTTCATGGTCACCCGAGAAGTTGCTGGAAGAGAGCGCTAACACTCTCTTTCTTAGCTAAAGGGAGAAATGAGGCCTTTTCTCTCAAGATGTAAATAAGAGAAGCATTGGTGGCAGCAGCTGCAGAACCCAGCCACTGTCCTGTGCCAGCTTGCTGAGCATGTGGGCCCAGCTGGAGAGACTTAATAGGCCTTTGCCATTCTGCCCACCACAGCTGTTCACTTCTGGGAAAGGAGTCCAGAGGAGGTGTGGCTGCCTGGGTGGTCAGCAGCAGGACAGAGAATGAGGATGGATGTCTGCTCTTCTTATTGAAACAGATAACTTCTGTGCCTGCCACATTGGTGCTGGAGGAGCTGGGAAGCACCGGGTATTACTTACATCTGTGAAAGTGTTAGCTGAAAAAGGCAGACTGGCCAGCATGGAACCGCCCTCCCTCCCATCAGCTCCTTTCCTAGGCCAATATGAAGAGAAGGTGATTGTCAAGGGCTGGCCAGTGGCCTGGATGGGGCTGGAAAGAGTGCTGGGCTTGTTAGCAGTGCTCTTGGTCTCTGAGTGACCTCTATCAGCACTACTCTGTGTTAGCGGGTAACAGGCGAGATGTTCTGCCACTAGTATGACATAGGCATGAGCCAGTTGGAACGAAGCAGGGCTTTATTGCTGGTGGTCTCAGCTATACCTGGCCGGAGCCCTTTAGGGCTGGGTGGAAGTGTTGGGAGCTCAGAGCGTCCACTGTTCACCTATCAGTACAAACCTGTTTTCAGTATTATGATGGTGAGGGTGGTAGTACTGAATGACAGCTCTGCTGCAGGATGCAAACTTGGGATAGATCCTCACATGCCTCAGAATCACTTGGGAGACTGGTTAAAAACACAGACGCCCAGGCCCCACCTCAGAACTACTGAATAAGACTGTCAGGGCCCAGGCTAGGCTCACTGTGCTCTTGAGACCCGAGTGCCCTGGGTCCACTGCTCTGTAAGGATGCAGCGCCAGTGTTTGAGGGGAGGGGTTTGTGCAGACTTGAGAGATGGATGGAGTCTAGCACACGGCCTCAAGGAGGCTGTCCCCGACCCAGGTGCAGGCTGTGTGGGTGAGTGAAGCAGGCTGGTGGGGCACAGGGGTACATCTGAGGGTGCCTCGAGCCTGAGTACCCCCCAGATTGCTGCTGCTCAGGAATGCAGTCAGGACCAGGTTGGACAGACCTTCTGATTTCTCAGGAGACACTGGAAGTCATTAAGTCACATATCGAGTCCTGCAGCCACCAAGTTACCAGCGGGGGCCACTGCCTTGCACTCTTCCCGCACTAGGAGCCCTGTCCACGGATGGGTGAGGGGTGGGGGAGGCGAGGCTGGTCCCACATGAGGAGGGAAGGAGACAAGGCCTAAGTGAGTGGTCTAAGTGCTCCTTAATGAGACCAGTTCCTCAAGTACGGTCCTCAGAGTGTATACTTAGCTGGCCATGACTCACCTCCACCTCTTAGAAGTCCTTGACGTCCCCCAATCAAATCCCTACCCCTAGCACGTTTGGTAGCATAAGGGTTCCAGGGTCTCACCCTAGGGTAAGGGGCACCTTGTCTAGGGACTATCTTTGTCTTAGCTAAGGGGTAGAATTTCCACAGATGGAATTTCAGACTTGATGTGCTGGGGTGCAACCTGGGACCTCTGGAATGTTCCATGAAGGAAAAGATTCATCTAGGTGCAAAATAACTTGGACCAATTGCTACATTTATGGCCAACCTTCTCCCTCTGCTTGAGATGCCCTTTTCTGTCACCTCTTTGTCTGTCTGTCCTTCAGCACTTGGCTTAGCCTGTACTCTGACCTCTGAGACTAGACTGTCTCTTTTCAGCACCATGTCGTGTCCCATGGTGCTGGGTATGCCCTTGTGTAAGAATTTCTCTCCTGGAATTTCAATGGCCCATTTCTTTCTTTCTTTCTTTCTTTTCTTTTCTTTTCTTTTTTTTTTTTTTTTTGTAGAGACAGAGTCTTACTTTAAGGCCCTCGGTAGCATGCCATGGCATCACAGCTCACAGCAACCTCCAACTCCTGGGCTTAAGCGATTCTCTTGCCTCAGCCTCCTGAGTAGCTGGGACTACAGGTGCCCGCCACAACACCTGGCTATTTTTTTGTTGCAGTTCGGCCAGGGCCGGGTTTGAACCCGCCACCCTCGGTATATGGGGCAGGCGGCTTACCGACTGAGCCACAGGCACCGCCCTCAATGGCCCATTTCTTAGAAATACCCAAGTCCAACACTTGTTAGGTGTTCACTGTGGCCCAGCATTAAGTCACTCCGCATGTTATCTCAGTTAATCCTCACGATAGCCCGGTGATGCTGGCCCTACATCTTACTATTCCTATTTAAGAAAACGTGGCTCTGCTGGGAGGTTAAGGGACTTGAAAGTGGCCAATGAGGATTTGAACCCAGTTCATGTGCAGCACAGCCTGGTGGGCTCTTTTGTGTCTGTAACCAAAATTGCATCATGCATTTGTAGCCAAATTGCACTAAGCTACCTCCTGGCCATCATCAGTGTCAGCGTCTTGGAGTCAAGGAAGGTCTTCCAGTTTGTACGGCAAGTCCCAAGATGGACTCTGAGGTCCGTGGCTTGAGTCTGCACCCTTGCTTTGCCACTATCTGTGGTTAACCTTCGAGCCTCAGTTTCCATGCCTTTGAAATGGGGATAATCACACCTGCCCTGCAGGATTGTAGTAGAAATTACATGATAGGATGTGTCTACCATCCTCATGACCATGCCTAGTACACAGTCAATGTGAGAAGCATGTTGGTGGGATAAATGAGTTGGAGCTGTCAGTGAAGTCAACTTTTTTTTACTCAGAAACATCCCTTTCCCCTTTTAAACCTTCCCAAAACTCTGCAAAGATGGGATTTGGTTTGGGAGGAAGTGAGTTTGAAGCTGGGCATAGGTGAAAGGCTGGATGGAGTAGGGGTAGCCAGTCTTGGGTATTTACATTTCTGAGAGAGGTTATCCCATAAAGATAGTAGACAATGTGAAAAATATTCATTTCATTCAGAAGGCCTGATTCTGTCTCCATTATACCCAAGCAACCTACTTGTCAGCCACAAAAGTTACAATTAACCTGGTTGGGAATGGTGGCTCACACCTGTAATCCTAGCACTCTGGGAGGCCGAGGCGGGTGGATTGCTTGAGCTCAGAAGTTCAGAGCCAGCCTGAGCCGAAGTGTGACCTCATCTCTAAAAATAGCCAGGCATTGTGGCGGGTGCCTGTGGTCTCAGTACTGGGGAGGCTGAGGCAAGAGGATTACTCAAGCCGAAGAGTTTGAGGTTGTTGTGAGCTATGATGCCACGGCACTCTACCCAGGGTGACAGAGTGAGACTCTGTTTCCCTCCCCCAAAGTTATAATTAACTGGATTCTTTGCTGCTGAGACACAGACTATATGTTTGGTTGGCTGGTCATGCCATTATCTTTGCCACTTGGGTGTACAGTAGACTGCTGGGCCATTGCTAAACTCTTCAGAGCACTTTGTGGGTAAAGATGAGGTATGGGTACTCATATTTTGCAGGTACGTACATTTTGACACATTGTAAGATGCTTCCCTGTTCTCATGAGTTTCTCCCATTTCTCCATCTGGATTATTAGATTTGGTTCAGTAAGGCATGGAGATGGGGATGTGGATTTTGGGGAGCACATGCGGGTCAACAGCTCCCAGAAACACTGGAACAACATGCTACCGTGTTGGCTCTACTGCCCCAGAGTTCTGACACAAGGCCAGTATTCCATGGCAGGATTATGGCTTTGTTCTGTTTCATTGAGGTCTGGAAAAGCCTGTGGACAATTCCATTTGTCAAGTGTGTGGGTGGGTATATAAAGATAATCATTTGAATCCCAGGATGTTCAAGAAGTGTCTAGGGGAAAGGTCTAATTAGACCTGCTTCCCTCCCCCCCCTTTTATTGCACCCAGCCTTAGTACCAAGTAGTATTTATCTGTTTAAATGCCCACATTGATGGGCATGCAATAAATGTTAAATCACAACAATTAAGTTTAATGAGAATTAATGGGCTGTTGTACAGCATTGCCTTGTCTTCCTGGGATGCCTCTGCACCCCTGTTTACCACGTTCTGCCTGGATGCTCCCATGCACGTCAACCCTGTCTTGGTGGGGTCACCTAGTTTTGCCCCCTTCTCCACTGCAGACTGTGCCCTTCTTTCCCCACCTGTCGGGAACGTCAAGCTTGTTGCCTTTTATCTCCTTCCCTGAGACTCTTAATCTTTCCCTCTTAACTCTCATGCTCCCTTCTCTCCCCCATATGTTCATCATTCTCCCTCTTTCTTCCTCTCTGTCCCCCCTTTCCTTGCCAACCTTCTTTGTACAGTCCCTTTTAGGGCAGCTTTCCTAGAGGAAGCGCCTCGCCCCAGCCTTGGATTCCCATTGACACGGTTGCCTTACGGAAGAAACAACTCAGCTGCTCTAGATGAGAGGAAACCAGGGATAGCTGAGACTGTGGCAGTGCAAACAATGCACATCCAAACGCCACCCCCGCATAAGGCTGCTGTTAAGCACATTGTATTTTTGGTGGGAAAATTAGGCTACAAAGCCAGGGTCAATCAATTGCCAGTGATACCCATACAAGGTCCTATCTGAGGCCACATGCTTTCTGCTCCTCTATTGTGTAGGATTACGTGTAAGAAAACAGATCAAGAAGATTATCATATGTTCAATGCCTCCCTTTAACATCTGATAATCTTTTGATCTTTGGTAGTCAGCTTTCTCTCTGACCTTGTTTGTGGCAAACTCGGGGAGCTGACTTCCTCTAGTTTTAGTGGGGTCTCAGAATGTTTGACATATCCATCTCACACTCTTCCCAGAAATTCTCCCTCTGCAGCCGGGATTATGACTTTACAAAGGGAAAAAAATATGGCAGCTGCTAGTGGCCAGTGCACAGTCCCCAGAAGATGGCAGAAGCTGAGGTTACGGTAAGGTCAAAGAAGCAATGCCAACAAGCCCACTTTTGTCACAGCCCTGCTGGAACCCCTTTTAGGACACCATAGACATTCTACACAGAACATAGGGAGTGAGGGCCACGTATTGCATGCTGGGGAACAAAGTGGACACAACAGTCTCCCACGCCTGGGTCTGAGTAGTGGGCGTTGCTGCAGAAAATCATTATGTTGGGAAGGACACTCAATCTATCCTCCCACCCAGGGCAGGAATGCCTGCTTCCGCCTTTTTTTTCCCCTACAGGCAAAATGGGAAGAATAAAGACATATGCTCAAGTTCTCAAAGCATGGCAGGATGCCCGTAGTGGAGGCAAACTATATTTAAATGGAATTCACCTCTTTGGGATCTAGGAAAATCCATCTGTAGATTCATTTGCTGGGAAACAAGGTCTGCGTAGCTGAGGCAGTGGACACCACAGTTGTGGCCTTGCCCAACGCTGACTTTCTCCGGAAGTCTGTCTGCTGTCCAGAATGGCAGCCACTTCGATGGGCAAATAGGATGGTCATCTCTGGGCCCAAGAAGGACGCTTCATGCTGAGACCCCTTGGGGGTTGCTGGCTGTTCAGGCTTTCCGGAGGCGAGATTGGAGCTGTAATGTTTGGTGGGAGGAGGGCTGTAGTTTTGAAATCTCACAGTTTTCACTTGCTGCAAGAAGGAGAGCAAAGTAACACGAGTGAAGTGGGAGACGTGTGTTGTTCCCCTGTGACTTGGTCTGTGGTGTTTTCCTATACTTCTCGGCACTTGAAATGCCTCCCTTATGTGTTCATTTAGCAAATGTGTCTAAAACATACAATGCACCATGCACCCCGTTAGGTGCTATGAATCCAACAGTGAACAAAACCATCCTGACAAACAGACAATTCTAACAAGTGCTATGCTGGGGGATGTATGAGATGATGAGAATGCAGAGGAGTATCTACCTCCAACAGGAAGGAGGCAAACAGGGAAGTCTTCCTAGAGGCAGGGATGTTCACACTGAGAACTAGCTGGGTGCAGTGGCTCATGCCTGAAATCCCAGCACTTTGGGAAGCTGAGGTGGGAGGATCACTTGAGGCTAGGAGTTTGAGACCAGCTTGGGCAACATAGCAAGACACTATCTCTAAAAAAAAATCAAAAAGTTAGTGCAGGTCTACAAGACATGGTGGCAAATGCCTGTAACCCCAGCTACTAAGGAGGATCACTTGAGCCAGGAGTTCAAGGTTGCAGGGAGCTGTGATGGATCCACTGCACTCCAGCTTGGGGGACAGATAGAAACTTGTCTTAAATAAATAAATAATATAAAAACTGAAGGAGAATTAGGAATTATCTGGGAGAAATAGGGCAGACAACCCCCTGTGTAAAGGGGCTGAGGTAAGAGGTTAGAATTCCTTCGAGAAAATAAAAATTTACCTTCTCTCTCTCTTTCCTGCCTACCAATAATGCCTGTCTCCAGGCCTACCTCCTTCTGGAGGCTACTCCTAATAATTCCATTTAGAGGTCTTCTTAGAACAGAGTCCACAAACTGGACACCTGCTGACTGATTATACCCTGCAGAATGTTTGAGGGTTTAATGGACTTGGCCACACATAAAAATCGGGAGACTGTACATAAAAATTTCATATTTCTCTTTAAAAAATTAAAGATCTGGCATGCTGGCCCTATGGCCCATTCTGGCTGGAACTGAGAAGCAGTCCCTTTTTATATGAGATGCATGGCCTCCAGTTTGTACCAAGCCACGCACCCCATGCCCTTCTCTCACCTCTCCCAGCCTGTTATGCATCTGCCAGGTACCTATTGGCACAGCGTTTGTTCGGCCAATATCTGTCTTAAGGCTTAGTGAAGTGTTTTCCTACTGCTTAGGAATGACTTCTTGTTCCCCAAAAATTCAATCAAAGTGTCCCCTACTGAGAATCCAAATTTTTTCACACTTTTTCAGTCCCTAACCATATCTGCCCAAGGTCTGAGCACTCACTAGATACTTATAGTTTGAGAGCTGTATTTAATAGCTAGGAGTAACAGGCCACTGGGGCCTCAGAAAACTTTGAATTACTTGAATACTATAATTCAAAATAAGAACTCTCAACATTTATATCAGTCAACACTAACTTTTTCTGAATGTTTTTCCTGTTTTTTTTTTGAGACAGAGTTTCAAGCTGTCACCCTGGGTAGAGTGCCATGACATCATCATAGCTCACAGCAACCTACAACTCTTGGGCTCAAGCAAAATTCTTGCCTCAGTTTTTTGTATTTTTAGTGGAGACAGGGTCTTACTCTTGCTCAGGCTGGTCTCGAACCAGTGAGCTCAAGCAATCCACCCACCTCGACCTCCTGAAGTGCTAGGATTGCAGGTGTGAGCCACTATGCCTGGCCTGAATGCTTTTCCCTATAAGCATATAGCTTAGTATTAAAAGCACAAGTTTTTGTATCAGGTCTGAATTTTACTCCAGACGCATGTCAGCTGTGTCGCATTGGGTAATTAATTCTTTAATTCCCTAACCTCCATTTCCTCATATTAAAATGAGGATGAAACTAATGCCTATTTCAGAGGGTTGCTGTCAGGATTAAATGAGGCCTGTGAAACACTCAGCACAGTGCCTGCCAGATCATCAGTATTCAGTCAATGCTTAAAAAAGTAGGGGAGAACCACATCCTTTTTCTGTTTTGGTGGGAATGGGGGATGGTGATGGTTGTGATGTGATGGTGGTCATCATGGTGGTGGTGACAGTGGTGGTAATGTGCTGGTGGTGGTGGTAATGATGGTAGTGGTGAAGGTGATGATGGTGGTAGTGATGGCAGTGATGGTGGCAGTGATGGTGGTGATGGGGGTGGTGGTGATGAGGATGAGGATGGTGGCAGTGATGGCAGTGATGGTGGCAGTGATGATAGCAGTGATGGTGGCAGTGATGGTGGTGATAGTGGTAGTGATGGCAGTGATGGTGGCAGTGATGGTGGTGGTGGTGGTGGTGATGGTGGCAGTGATGGTGGCAGTGATGGTGGTGATGGTGGTAGTGACAGCGGTGATGGTAGCAGTGGTGATGGTGGTGATGGTAGCAGTGATGGTGGTAGTGATGGTGGTGATGGTAGTGATGGCAGTGATGGTGGCAGTGATAATGGTGGTGATGGTGATGATGGTGGCAGTGATGGTGGTAGTGATGGTGGTGATGGTGGTGGTGGTGATGGTGGCAGTGATGATGGTGATGGTGATGGTGGTGGTGGTGGCAGTGATGGTGGCAGTGATGATGGCAATGATGGTGGCAATGATGGTGGTAGGATGGTGGTGGTGATGGTGGTGATGGTGGTGGTGGTGTTGGTGGCAGTGATGATGGTAGTGATAGTGGTGATGGTGGTAGTGATGGCAGTGATGGTGGCAGTGATGGTGGTAGTGACGGTGGTGATGGTGGTGGTGGTGGTGGTGGTGGCAGTGATGATGGTGATGGTGATGGTGGTGGTGGTGGCAGTGATGGTGGTAGTGACAGTGGTGATGGTGGTGATAGTGGCAGTGATGATGGTAGTGACAGTGGTGATGCTGGTAGTGATGGTGGCAGTGATGGTGGTAGTGACGGTGGTGATGGTGGTGGTGGTGATGGTGGCTGTGATGATGGTGATGGTGGTGGTGGTGGCAGTGATGGCAGTGATGGTGGCAGTGATGATGGCAGTGATGGTGGCAGTGATGGTGGTAGGATGGTGGTGGTGATGGTGGTGATGGTGGTGGTAGTGGTGGTGGTGGTGATGGTGGTGTTGGTGGCAGTGATGTTGGTAGTGATAGTGGTGATGGTGGTAGTGATGGCAGTGATGGTGGCAGTGATGGTGGTGATGGTGATGGTGGTGGTGGTGATCATAGTAGTGATGGTGGAGATGGTGATGGTGGTGATGTTCAATAAACTAAAAGATAACAATAAGCATCACCCAATTTTCTAATGTCACTTCTTCCTTCTCACCGTCTGTCCTGTTCAAAGATATCATGAAGACCATACAAAAACTCTTATGCCTTCTAGTGGGAAAAGTCCTGGTCTGGAAGTCAACAAATCTGATCTCTCTGCCAATAGGTCACAATAAGTGGGTTGTTGGAGTCATTATTCAGCGTGAACTCGATGTCACTTAAATTCTCTTATCTCAGTTGCTTGTTTTATATGATAAATAATTACATGCCAGCCCCTATATAAGCATGTCACATATCCTATCTCATTTAATCTCCACTCCAATCCTGTGTGGTCATTACTATTCTTACCTCCAGTCTACAGATTAGGCAAAGAAAGAATCCCAGAAGGGTGAAATGTTTTGGCAAAAGTCACCCAGCTAATGAGCAGAAATTCAAAGCAAGATTTATCTGATGCTGAAGATATGTTTTTCCCAAACTGCTCTGGGTCTCAAAAGGAGTATGTATGAAATATTTGGGATGCATGAAGGAGAGCTGGTACCATGTCTAGGGAGGGTGTACATGGTAGGAGGACATGTTGGGGGTGTTTGCCGGGTGTGAGGGTACACTGGAAGATGCAATTTTGGTTCTTTGTCCACCTACACTGAAATCTCAGGAGCTGAGACATGGTGTAAAATTGGGGGTCCATAGAGTCAGGCTCCCAGTATCACTCCCTTTTTACCTTTTCTGTTCCGTTTCTTGAGTTTTCTGGTTTCACCAGGATAGATGGTGGTGCTGTCGCGGGTGGTTTTGGAAAAGGCTCACTCTTGATGGGAATCTCTTTGCCCTCCATGATGAGGGAGCTGGCTGCCGAGTGGATCCTGGTGTCGCTGCCCCTGCCGATGCCTGTGAGGGCAGGCTCCCCCACGGGGGCAGGCTTGGGGCCCATCTCCACTGCCCCTGCTGAGGGGGAAGAGGGGATTGCGTGTGGCTGGTAGAACTGGAACTGCTGAGGCCGCACGACCACGGTGGGGCTGCGTCTGAGGGAGCCCAACACAAGGGTGGGGACCTCTGACTGGATGGGTCTCTGCAGGGATCCATCTGGGGAATTAGATGAGCGAGACATCAGCAACTGGGGCAGCTGACAGCAGGCTGGGTGGGGCTGGGTAAGCTCTGCGTCCTCATATCCCAGAATGGCAAGTGCTTTCCTAATCTGACTGCACTCACATTCTCTTGGGGTCTTTCAAAGGTGACCTTATTCTTTTTTTAGTGCTGTTTGCTGATGCTGGCAGCAAATAGCTATCTAGCTGACTGCTGTGTATGTATGGGGCTGACAGAAGGAATATTGGTTCCATTCGCCTCTCTCCCCCTCTCTCTCTCACGCACACAGTGAACCAGACATAGAAGCAGGCAGAACAAACAGGAAACAAAAGACAGAGTCCGAGACAGAAGGAGATAGAGCAGAAACGAGGAACACACGGCAGCAACAGCTCAGAAGGGCAACAGAGAGGGAGAGAGGGAAAGAGAGAGAGGAAGGGAGAGGAGGACTCTGACCAGCTACTTGCTGAAGAAAATTCTAACAGAAGCTCTAGGCAGCTGGTGGAGGGGTCTCTTTTTGTCAAGGGCTTCAGGGAGGATGGGTGAATGAAAATAACGGTGCTAGGAAAACAAATTTGGATAGGTTATTTACTCCAGAGTTAGGGCTGTGTGGATGAGCTTTGTAAAGCCTCATGACATGGATCTGGAATCAGACCTATGATCTGGATCCTGCTGGGGAGCCTGGGACAGGTATGTCACTGCATCTCCCTGTACCTCAGTTCCGTCATATGTAAACTGGAGATAATAACAGTATCCTATAAGGCTTCTGGGAGGATTACATTTTAGGATGTGTGCAAACTGTCAGGATAGTGCCTGGAATGTGATAAATGCCCCATGCTTTTTAGGTATCATTATTTTTGGGGAAAGCATAGCATATCCTAAAACTGCATGGGAAAAGAGTTTAGTTTCATTCTTTCTTTAGCTCATTCATTTTGTTCTTTTTTAAAAAATTGAAGTGGGCCGGGTACAGTGGCTCACACCTGTAATCTTAGCACTCTGGGAGGCCAAGGTGGGTGGATTGCCTGAGCTCACTGGTTCAAGACCAGACTGAGCCAGAGCGAAACCTAATCTCTAAAAATAGCTGGGCGTTGTGGTGGGCACCTGTAGTCCCAGCTCCTTGGGATGCTAAGGCAAGAGGATCACTTGAGCCCAAGAGTTTGAGGTTGCTGTAGAGCTGTGATGCCACAGAACCCTACCCAGGGCAACAAAGTGAGACTCTGTCTCAATAAATAAACAAACAAATAAATAAATAAATAAAATTGAAATGGTCCTCCCTCAGTAAAAGGAAGCCATCTTTCTCCTCGAATTCTCTGGAAGACAGGAGACTCCCATCACTTGGACATATGTCCTGGGAAAATCAAGAGTTCACTGCTTTCTGTGGGGAGGCAGGGAAGATACCCCTGAGAAACACTTCGGGCCGTTTCTCCACAGGGGTCTGCAGCATTTAGAGAGCTGCATGTTACATCCCAGGCAGAGACTAATGTTAGTCCTTTGTGACACTTCATGGACACATGTTTGAATCAGAGTCATGTGTGTCTAGCACCGAGGGCCGGAGCCAAGGCCATGTCTGCAATGTGACTGTTCATCAAGCTGGATGTGCACATGAAAAGCAGAACTCACACTATACACAGTTGGCGTTCCCAGCTGCTGCAAGTGCTCCCGTCACCATTTACACAAGTTTGACCTTTCAATCGAGACATTTATTTTTCCACTGACAGCCCTGTGAGATGCACATGGTCAATTCTCCTGTCATTTCTCTTCTCATTGGGGGAGATTGATAGCCTGACCTGCCTCACCTTGGGAAAAGTGAGAACGAGATCTCCTCTGGGACCTGGGGTGTCAAAGCAGCACAGGGCACCAGCGTCCTTAGGCGCTCAGAAATGTGTGAAAAATTGGTTTTATGCTTTATCTATTTATCTTGTCAATTCCTCATTTCCAATGCTTTCTTTCTACACGTGCATACAACGCAAGAAGTCAGAGCTCCAAGCCAATCAAGGTCTACGCAAAGTAGAGGGGGAGGTATTAAAGAAAGTGTGAGTAACGGCCGAGGGAATGCAATTCTCTGCACTTCTAAGTGGCCCAGACTGAATGTGGACCTTTCAATCCTAAGTAAGTTCACGCTCTGGATGGAGCAGAGATGATCTGCTTAGTTATAGTAGTAATGATAATCATAATAAAATACTACTATAACAATGAATGTTTCTTGTTAGATTATTCTGTGCCAGGCACTGTGCCATCAGCCTTACGTGGATTGTTTTATTAAATCCATTCAGTAACTGAGACGAGGTAGGTATTGTTGTTTTTTTTTTTTTTTTTGAGTTTTGACTGGGGCTGGGCTTGAACCCACTACCCCTGGTATATGGGACCAGCACCCTACTCCTTGAGCCACAGGCACTGCCCTAGGTATTGTTTTTATTTGCACTTTACACAAGAGTGAACTGAAGACTGAAGAAGCTGGTAACTTGCCCAGGGATTGGCGGTGGGGTTACTGATTCTGTGTGTGCTGAGGGGGAGGGTGAAGAAGGGAGGTGTGGTTGGGGGGAACACAGCGGCCAGAGCAGCAAGACTGGTGCTCACACAGGTTGTCAGATGAAGCCACTGGGACAAGTGGGGCTAAATGTGCCTTCTTTTTCTTGGTGAAAAATTTAATTTTCCTGGGTGGCATATAGACCCACGTGCTTGTTATTCTTCTGTCTTGACTAGTCATATTGCATTTGTGCGTTAAACATTTGTTAAGATCTCAAGAGAGATTGCAGACCCTGATTGCAGACCCTGTTTCAATTGGGGAACATGGAGTAAATCATATTTCCTGTGCTTGGCTTGTTGCCCTCTATAGAGGTGTAAAAACAGAAAAATCTTAATTTTTTTTTTTTTTTTGTAGAGCAATGGGGTTTCAAATACTTTTTAGAACCCCTGAAAATGAAATCTTATGTAGAATTTCCGTATGTGAAGAGGTACGTGCAGGGTTCTTAAGATGAAGAATCTGTATGTGTGCAGGGCATTATGAAAGTTTTGAGATACATAAAAGTTAAGAAATTTGGATTTTAATTGTTTCGTGTCTTAGATTTAGGTTTTTTATCCATTGTGAACCAATTTTTGTGAGTGGAAAAAGGTGCAGGTCCAGTTTCAGTCTTTTACATGTGGATACCCAGTTCTCCTAGCACCTTTTATTGAATAGGCACGAAACACTTAAAATCCTCAAAGAAAGTGTGTTGAAAATACTGGAAGTTATTGGCCCAGGAAAGGACTTTATGAGGAAGAATTCCGTGGCAATTTCAACAACAACAACAAAAATAAACAAATGGGACTTAATGAAACTGAAAAGCTTCTGTACAGCTAGGGCAACAACAACCAAGCAAACAGACAACCTACACACTGGGAAAGGATATTTGCATATTTTGAATCAGACAAAAGCTTGATAACTAGGATCTATAGAGAACTCAAATTAATAAGCATAGAAAGAGCCAACGCTCCCTTAGATCATTGGGCAAGAGACATGAATAGAACCTTCTCTAAAGAAGACAGATGAATGGCTAACAAACATATGACAAAATGTTCATCATCCCTAATTATTAGAGAAATGCAAATTAAAACCACCCTGAGATACCATCTAGTGAGAATGGCCCACCTCCCATTTGATCTTGCAATCCCATTACTGGGCATCTACCCAGAAGAAAAAAAATCCTTTTACCACAGGGACACTTGCACTAGACTATTTATTGCAGCTCAATTTATAATCACCAAAATGTGGAAACAGCCTACATACCCACCAACTCAGGAATGGATTAACAAGCTATGGTATATGGAATACTATTTAGCCACTAAAAAAGATGGAGACTTTACATCTTTTGTATTAACTTGGATGGATGTGGAACATATTATTCTTAGTAAAGCACCATAAGAATGGAGAAACTAGAATCCTATGTACTCAATTCTGATATGATGACAATTAAAGTCCTAGTACATGGTGGGGTGAGGGGGATGGGGAGAGCTGAGAAGGAGAAGGAGGGAGGGGTGGGGGGACAAGGGGTGTGTTACACCTTTTGGGGGAGGTACACAAATATAAGAGGGTCCTTATCTAACCAAAGCAACAGTGTAACCTGGTTCTGTGTACCCTCAAGGAATCCCCAACAATAAAAAAAAAAAATAAATAAATAAATAAAAATGAAGGCAAAAAAAAGTTAAGAAATGTAAAATCCACATGGATGAATAACAATGAAGCCTCCTAGCAACACCCATAAGCTGAACAAGCTGAAACTTGTGCAGGTGAATCAGAAGGGACGCTGTAGACTGCGTTTCTTAGAAGTGAAATAATGGACTATGACACAGTCTGTCTCAAAATTTTTGTAGTGACTTATGTATTGGCATGTGTGCAATGTGGATATTATATAGGTAAAAATAAAAGCAAGCTGCATACAGAATAGTGCAGTATCTATTTCTCTACCTATTTATCTAGGAAAGAGAACTTGCACCTGGGGGTTAAGAATAGGAAGGAAACTTGCTTTTGTATACTTTGTGTGACACAACCTTTTTTTTTTTTTTTGCAGTTTTTGGCCAGGGCTGGGTTTGAACCCACCACCTCCAGTATATGGGGCTGGTGCCCTACTCCTTTGAGCCACATGCGATGCCTGACCTTTTTTTTTTTTTTTTCTTTTTAGTCTATGTATTTACTACTTAGATAACAGAGGGAATCAGGAGCACTATCCTTATTTCCTCCTTCCACCCTCTGCCCGCTCACCCCACCCTTCCCTTTTCTCTGGTGGTACCCCTGAAGGGCTCCTGGAACATAGTGTGAGAAGCACTGACCCAACAATGCTCTGTCATTCTGCCTTAAGAGCCAGCTTCCATGGTGGCCACGTCCTAATTATGTGTTGGCACTCAGGGCTGCTATCACCTTAGTCATTTAACCTGAATGTTTGAATGACCCAAGGCAGTGACCTTGAGTCAGCCTAGCTTCATTCAATAAAACAAGCCATCATTTACATCACTGTACAGCACCCTTTGCAGAGGCTCAATTTAAAGTCAAGATCCTGCTTTTATAAAAAGCACCCTGTATATCCCAGGGTACTCCCCCCCTTCACTTAGCTCTAGGCACATACCTCTCTGCCACCACTTACTCTTTCTCATGCTGCCTCGCCCTTTCCGAAGAGACCCCTGTCCCACTGTTGCCAGGCTGGCTGTGCTCTTCATGGGATTGACGATGGCGGTGGGCACAAAGACCGATTTGAAGGGACGGCTTTGCCGGGGATCACCTTCCAAAATGCTGCCTTGGGAGGACATAGAGGCGGTGGATAACGTCCATGCGGTGTAGAGACGGGGATCTGGAAAACTAGATGTCTTTCTGGTTGTGGGGCATTTTTTTTTTTTTTTTTTAAAGAGAAGAAATAGAAAAAGAAAATGTTCAGTTTTATTTAAAAATGTAATAGCTGCCACCCACATATCAAATGCGACCCTCTGCACCTTCTTATGATCCATATACTTTTTTGGTCAACCATAGTCTTAGCTGAGTTGGCCCCACGTCCCTACACCTTGTTAACTGTGCTGTGTGGCGAATGTGGGGAGAGGGGCTCACACTGAGAGGCCGGGTGGAACGAGGAGACTTGAATTTTGTCATCTTTCACTCTGGCTCTGGTCACTCCTCACCCCACGTCCCTTTAACCCTCAAGTTCAAAGCATGAGATCCCGTATGTGGTCACTTAGCTTCGCGGTGGCAGTTTCTTGTCCAGTGACTTGTCCACTGGATTCTAAACTCGTTCAAGGCAGAGATTTTATAGCTTACTTTATCATTACTTATTTATTTTTTAGAGATAGGGTCTTACTCGGTGGCTCATGCTGGAGTACAGTGGTGCAATTATAGCTCACTGTAACAACAAACTCCTGGGCTTAGGCGATTCTCCCTCCTCAGCCTCGCAGGTTGCTAAAACTATAGCTGTGCCCTCCCACAGCTGGACAATTAAAAAAAAATTTTTTTTTTTTTGAAACAGTCTCAAGCTGTTGCCCTGGGTGGAGTGCTGTGGCGTCACAGCTCCCAGCAACCTCCAACTCTTGGGCTTAAGTGATTCTCTTGCCTTAACCTCCCAAGTAGCTGGGACTTATAGGCACTTGCCACAATGCCTGGCTTATTTTGGTTGTCATTGTTTTTTGGCAGGCCTGGGCTGGATTGCACTCTAGCCGCTTGAGCTATAGGCGCTGAGCCAATTTTTAAATTTTTATGTAGAGATGGGGTCTCACTATGTTGTCCAGGTTGGTCTTGTACTCTTGGCCTCAAACTATCCTCTCACTTCAGCCTCCCACATTGCTGGGATTATGGGTGTGAGCCACAGTTCCCAGCCTTACTACTTTGTCTCTGTAGTCTGTGTATAATATTAATTAATAAATGTTTGTTAAATGGCTGCCCTGATGCTTTCAGCACTGATGCCAGTCATTCTGGCTAACACATATTGAGCGCTTACTGAATGCTAGGCATTGACCAAGTGCTTTGCCCACATGATCTCATGGATTCTTCATCACAGCTTATTTGGCATGTACTCTTAGTGCCACTATTTTATAAATTAAAAAATACAGAGACTTATATTTACTTGCCCAAAGAACTAATGGGCCTGGGATTTGAACCCAGGTTTAGGCTGGTCCTCTGTTCTTACTACTGAAAAACACCAGCTTTAGTAGAGCATTCATCATTTGGTAGCAGGAAAAATCCCTTTATTCTGCCTGAAATAAATGAACTAAAGTAGCTGGTAGGCCCTACACATGTCTCTATAAGACTCTAATTCTTTAGCCTCGAGCTGTGATTTTCAAGAATAGTATTCAAGTTTTATAAAACAACAATCCCTTGTCCATTGTTTCCAGCCTGCCGCTCCCTGAACTCCGTGGGGAGTGGCTGTCATCTTACATGCCTTTCTTGCCCTTCCACCAATCCAGCCCCAACATCTCATCTCGTACTGAGCAGTCCATCAATCACCTTGTCACCCTGTTGATTAAGTAGCTTCGACTAATTCTCTGGGAATAATGAACACAAGCAAGGCCCTGGCATAGAAACGCCTTTGTGGTTTCCTTCCCACCAATGCCTCCAGGTTTTCCATAAGGTCATTTCTCCTCATCTCTCCTCTTTCTCCTTTTCTATTCTTCTTCTGATTAAAAAGATAATACGTAACTTAATAATGAGTCAGTGTTGTATGCAGGTAAAGCACCATTTAATTGAGGCCAAGATGCATCTGCAGCCAAATGCTGTAGGCAGTGATGCTTGCAGTAAGGGGCCCTCCACTCCATGGTGGTGCAGTCAGTGAAGAGGAGTGGGGCTGTCTACCAAGAACAGGGCAGGCTATACTCTGGAGCTCAGGCCTGGGTGGTAGCGAGAAGTGCCCAACACTGGCTTCCACGGCAGAGTGCAGCTGATCTGCCTGTTGTCTTTTGAACAGAGCCCTCGAGGAGTTGGCTGCTGCAAAATGGATTGGCAACAGGAAAGGCAGTTCCAAAATCATTCCCAGCAGCAGCAGCATCAAGGGACAGGATACAGCTAATTAGACCATAGCAACTCTTATTCTACCAATATTTTCTTTGAATGACTGTTTATAGACTGAGGTGTGACCTCATTTTTTCTGGGCCCCACACTGGGCTGGATTCCAGGAACTCTGAAATCCCAAATCCTTCATCCAACACCGAGTCTCTCTTTTGGCAAAAAGTTCAGCACTTACCTAGCACTTTCTTCCAACATCAAAGCACCTTACTAACATATATTAATTGATTCCCATGACACCCCAGTCCTACAGACATTATGACCTTTGTTTTCTAGATGGCGAGACTGAGACATTCTGGGCTTAAGTGGGAGGAGTAGATGTTGCACCTGATTTGCTCCATCATGTGGGTTCCTGTGTCCTCCTAACTGGGATATAAGCCCTTCTAAGTTTGCCCAATTGCACAAGGGACATTGCGAACGACAGCTGCTCTGTGCTCACTACTGCGGCAGCCTCCTGGCAAGGAGAATGGTTGCACCTACCTTGACAATCTTTATATAGATCTGCTTAGAGAGTTAAAGGCAAGTGAGTGGTGGCCCATTTGTTGCTTTTCTCTACTCATAAAGTACCAGGTAGGCATGTGTCTGATGGTTGCAAGAAAGAGGAAGATCCTGGCTAATAGGGCTAAAGTGAGTTTATTGGGAGGGCAGGAGGCGGAGTGAAGGTCTTGGAAACAAGATCCAGGAGGCTGCAGAGAGCTTGGCAAGAGGGATCCATAGGAGGAACCATCAAGTCATGGGCTGGGGCCTGGCTCTCACCAGGAAGGGTCTTTAACATTGCCCACATCACTTCCTTAAGTTTCAAAATCCCAAGGGGAGAGTCAGATTGGCTGAGCCTAATCCTTTGCTGTTGTGATGGGTTGAGGAGGAGAAAGAGGAAGATTTGGTTTCTTCAGTCTGAGGAGGGAGGAAACATCTGCCTCCCATCACAACCATACACAAAAGAGGAGACCCAAAGGGAGATGGATGCCGGACGGATGAAAATGCAACAAATGTTCTATACGAGCCAGGCCAATGAATGTCTCCAGGAGCTAGGAAGTGGCGTCATGCTGGCAGAGATGCATCTGTGATCATAGCAGCTGGACAGGTTGGTGTCACCATCTAGCACAGAGGCCTGGGCCCCAGAGCAGCACAATTGCCTTTTTTTCTTCTGGTAGTTGAAAGGCTCATTCTCTGAATCTTAAATCTAAACGATGACATTTTAGTCAATTCTCATCTATAGTTAATCCCTAAACTCTGGCTGGCTCAGTTCATTAGGGGCTGATGCTAATAGGATCAAAGGTTGAAATGCTTACACCGTTGAGCCCAGGTTACTACCTAAAGGGCTGCTCACTCTGTTACCCAGGCCAGAGTGTTGTGGTATCATCATAGATCACAGCAACCTCAAACTCTTGGGCTCAAGCGATCCTCCTGCCTCAGCCTCCCAAGTAGCTGGGATGATAGGCACCTACCACAATGCTTGGCTAGATTTTCTATTTTTAGTAGAGACAGGGTTGTGCTCTTGCTCAAGCTGGTTTCGAACTCTTGAGCTCAGGTGCAAGTGTTAGGATTACACGTACGAGCCACTACACCTAGCTCATATGGCCTGATTTTCCTATAGTTTCAGTTGACACCTGCTCAACTGTGTCTTAGTTTAGATGATAAAATCTATGGTCACCCTTATTCTAATAGTTCTTTAATGGGATAACCAGGATTTGGGGCTAAGGCCTAACAACTAAGCAAATGCCGTAATAGTAGGGCTAGGCCCTGAGGAATTCCTGTTAGGTTGGATGAAACTGTTCATGGGTCATGTCTGTCATAACACTGTCACTTCTAGACCATGCCCCACCCTCTTCAATACTTCCCAACTGTGATTCGCATCATCAGACTCGACCACCCACAGGCCACCTTGCTGCAGCCATCATTTACCCTCCAGGTCTGTCCCCTCATTCCCTGAAGATTCTATCTTCTGCTGCCTGTCACTCTCTGGATACAACTTATGCTACCGGGAAGATCTCATTGAATCTTATGGCTTTAAATAGCATCTCAAGCCTGAAGCTTTCTCTCAAATGCTGAACTTGTATACTCAACTGTTTACCAGCTTTACTTGGATCATTAGGAGGCTTAATCTGCTGCAAATTAAGCTTTGCTTCCCCTCACACCTCAAAAGCTGTTTCTCTTGTTGTCTGGCATCATACCTACCTCAGTAAAAAGCAACTGCATCTTCCAGTTCCTCAGGGCAAAAATCCCAGACTTGCTAGGAATCCTTTCCTCTTTCACGTCTGTTAGAAAATCCTGTCGCCTATAAACTTCAAGGAATATTCAGAATCTACCTAGTTCTTCCTACCCTCATGGTTAACAGCCTTGTTTAATTCACAGGATTATTACAATAGCCCCTTAACAGTTTTTCTGCTTCCTCACTTTTCTCTCTATAGTTTATTCCCAACCCAGCAACTAGAGCAGGCGTCCTCAAACTGCGGCCCGTGGGCCACATGAAGCCATGTGATTGTATTTGTTCCCATTTTGTTTTTTTACATCAAAATAAGATATGTGCAGTGTGCATAGGAATTTGTTCATAGTTGTTTTTTTTTTTTTATAGTTTGGCCCTCCAATGGTCTGAGGGACAGTGAACTGGCCCTCTGTTTAAAAAGTTTGAGGATGCCTGAACTAGAGGGATGCTGGTTGGATGTGAGTTAGATTGCTTTTCTGCTCAAAACTGCAATAGGGCACCTGTGGCTCAGTGAGTAGGGTGCTGGCCTCATACACTGAGAGTGGCAGGTTCAAACCCAGCCCCGGCCAAACTGCAACAAAAAAATAGCCAGGCATTGTGGTGGGCGCCTGTAGTCCCAGCAGCTCGGGAGGCTGAGGCAACAGAATCACGTAGCTCACGAGCTAGTGGTTGCTGTGGCCGTGTGACGTCATGGCACTCTACCAGGGTGGTAAAGCGAGACTCTATCTCTTAAAAAAAAAAAAAAAGACACAAACTTCCAAAATGTACCTAAGAAGCAATAGATAATCTAAATACTTAAATCCATTAAAGAAATGAAATTTGTAATTTAAAACTTTCAGAAAAGGGGAGCACCTGTGGCTCAGTCAGTAAGGTGCTGGCCCCATATACCGAGGGTGGAAAGTTCAAACCCAGCCCCAGCTGAACTGCAACAAAAAAATAGCTGGGCGTTGTGGCAGGCGCCTATAGTCCCAGCTACTCTGGAGGCTGAGGCAAGAGAATCGCCTAAGCCCTGGAGTTGGAGGTTGCTGTGAGCTGTGTGATGCCATGGTACTCTACTGAGAGCGATAAAGTGAGACTCTGTCTCTACAAAAACAAAAACAAAAACAAAACAAAACAAACCAACTGTGCAATAGCGTTAAAAGCATTAAGACCTGGGAAATTCTGCATGATCTGGCCCCCTGATACCATTCTGGCCTCACCTCCTATTCACTTCCCCTCCCTTGCTCTAATCCAATCCCTCTAGCCTTCACATCAGGCACTCTCCTCCTCGGGCCCTTTGGACTCTGGGTTCCTGTGGCTTGGACATACTCAGCTGACCTCATCTCCCTCATTCCTCGTTCTTACTTCCCGCAAGGCACAGGACCCTTCCTACCTCTGGGGGCAGCACGGGGCACTCCTCACCTCTGGGGGCAGCACAGGACCCTTCACACCCCTGGGGGCATCACGGAGTGCATGACCAACTTGTGTGAGATCTTAATCACCTCCATACAAATTCTCCTCTTACTTTCTGATTATTCTTTTTAGCCTTTATCACTAACCCACCACATATCTTAAACATCTTGTTTATTTGTCTCTCCCCCTAGAATGTGACCTCTTGTGGGCAGCAATTTTGTGAACCTTGTTTACCTTGTGAACCTTGTTTGTGAACCTGGCAAAGTGCCTGACACATAGTTAGCACTTGATCAATATTTGTTGAAGAAAAATGAATTAAAACATCAGTTATAGATACCCTTAGTTTGCCTTTGGATATTTTGCAACTTTATAACAAATTCCAAGAACCTTCCTTTGAAAGAAATGACTATGATCTTCGATGCCATCTTTCTTCCAGGTGATGAAATCTTTTTATATAATCCTGGGCATATGGGGACCCAGAGTTTGCTTTTACTCTTCCATCCCACTAGCCAGCCTGGTTGGGAAAAAGCCATAAAAAGGCGGCCTTTTGTTTAACCCAAACCCTCTAAGTTATATCTGCTGGCCCAGTCCACTGTCCTCTTATGAGCCAAGTGTACTCTGTGTCTGCACCATCTGTCCCTTGTCTGCTGTTTCTTTTTCGGTTTCTCCTGTGATGCAGGTTGCTGTGTCCTCACCATCTTTGCTGCCCTTCTCCAAACGCAATGCCCTGTCTAAATGAAGGCTCCCAAAGTGGACACATGACTCCAGTTCTGACTCCCACAGAAGACAATGGGATAGTCACTTCCTTGGGAACTGTGACCCTCTGCGGTGTCACAAAGCCAGGGTTTGACAGGTGGTGATGACCTCAGTTCCTCGAGGCAGGCTTTGCCTGGGCTGATGTGGGCGGAGGCAGGAGGAGTCACATGGATAGTGTTGAGGTCTGTGTGCGTTTGCCACAGGAGAGTGAGGAGGCAGGACAAGCTGGGGTGTCGATGGGACTAATAGGAATGCCACAGAATGAGAAGGGTTGAGAAGAGCAGTTAGGGAAGAGGCTCTGTGGGGGTAACTAGCCATTGATCTGGGCCATGCATAACAGGTAGTGGTCTGAGTTCAGGGTCACTCTGCCTAAGGGCCAAGGAGCTGGAGCAGCATCCTAAGGTGCTGGGGAGGACATTTGGGCAGTTTCTCACGGTGCCACTAGATGGAGTATTGTGGTGGAGGATGTGAAGTGGGATTTCTGCAGAAGAAAACCTGACATCTAATTCTTGAGCAAGTTGCTTAGCTCTGCACATCAGTTTCAGCATCTGTAAGTTAATCTCAGCTTTCTAGGATTCTTGGGCATAGCTAAAAGATAAAGTGTTTGTAAATAATGATTTTTGCCATTTTGTTTTAAGAGTTAGGAGGGTACAAGGATAAGAGCTCTTCCTTGGCCCATCCCCTGGAACAGCATTGAGCCTTCTGTCAGTTCAACTCACAGATGGCTCTGGCTTTGCATGACCCCACCTGTGAAGCCTGGGATTGGAGGGGACGCACCTGAAAATGGGGATGACGTAGTTGCTTGGGAAGATGCCGACGCGGCCGGTGACCAGGGAGATGCCTCTGAGCCGGCCGTCCTGGCACTGCCCCAGGACCCTGACGCCTTCTCCCTTCTGCAGGTCCAGCTCATTGGGTCCACGGGCTGAGTAGGAGTGCAGGGCTACAAACCTGGGGAGACACAGGGACCAGCTGAGGGAAGAAGGTGGGTGTGCCTGGTGGAGAGCATGGAGCCAGTCGAGGGAGTCCTGACTGCAAAGCAAAGCCTGTCAGCCCAGCAGCTGGCAATAAAAACACTGACACCGTGACATGTAGTGCACAAAGTGGAACAACCTAGTTGAAATAGCAGTGGAGGGCCAGGTCCCTGCCGCTCCCCTTCCTCTCCCCTCCTCCCCACATTGTTCCCAAGGCCAATCGTGCCATTTCAACAACGGGGAAACTGGCCTTGAACAAAGAAGTTAATGACTGGGAGTTAGTGGCAGAGATGGGGCTCAAAGTTACAAGAATTGGCTCTACAGACGATGCTGCTTGGTGCATCCCCCGCTCCCCCAAAGTGGCTGCAGCCAGCAGAGTTCTGGGCAATAAGAGGTCTGCAGTGAAACATGTTTGACTCCCAGAAGTGGCCTAAGCAGCCAGCTTATCACAGGCAGGGGTTAGATTTTGTTTTTTGGCATTTAGTGAAGTGTGGGCCACGTGGTGAGTGGAGGAGGATGTGCCCAGATGAGAATCAGGTGAATACGTCCTGGTCTGGGTCAGGGGGTGAAGACGACAGGAAATCGTGAGGTCGTGGAGGTAAAAATAGCCGCCTGACTGAAGGCATCAAAAAATCAATCTGCTGTGGCTTGTCAGATTCATGGGTCACCAGCACAGGCCCTCAGCCATCTCAGACACCAGGAAGCCTTTCCAGGCTCTAAGGGCTTTGAGACTTGGAGTGGTTTCTTAAAGAGGCTAGGGGAGTGTTCTCATCTACAGGGGTTTTTTTCTTCCTAAAATGCTGTATTTATTTCTTGCTGATTACTAAAGCAACATCTATTTATGACTCAACGTTGTGAATTCAAAGCAAGACAGTAGAAATTTCTCAATACCCAGTCTCTCCATGGTGCTCTGGTACATGGTCTTCCCGTTTTTTTCTACTTCTGTAAGATAACAAGCTAGGATGATGTGGCTTGCTAATTTGTGTTTTTTGCTATTGTTTCATTTGGAAGGGAGCTGCTGTGTTTCTGGATGGGATGGTTTGAGGTGGTGATACTTGCTGGCAAAGGACCAGGAAAGAGGAGCCCTCTGTGCCAGGACTGTGGTGAGGGGCTGAGCCTTTTACTCACATGTTAGCTGAGAGGTGTTGCTGGGAGCTGGGCAGGCTGACCATAGCCGTGGGATGTCCTGGGGAGGCAGGTACGGGATGATAAGTGCTGACCTGCACAGATACACAGAAAAGACAGCCAGTCAGAACCGGTGAGGGCCATGAGCTAGGTCCACAGCAATCAGAGCTGCTACACAAAGGCCTGATACAGCTGAAAACCGAGCGACACACCCAGCGCCAACCAGCCTGCATCCTCTCTGTGGTTTGCGGCTGTGGGCACAGTGGGGCGTGGGCAGGCTGGTTTATGGCCTGCTGGAGTGGCATGCCAGGGCCACATTCCAGAAGGCTGCTCAGATACTCAGGAAGATGAAGAGCTGTCCCGTTTATAGTCTACGGGGCACTACTGGGCTCCTCCTCCCGGCCCTCCGGCCCGACCCAACCTCCGGTGTGTTCACTTTCCTCTTTGAAAATGAGGCAATGGCCAGTACAGACTCAGAACTTAGCACTTGCCAGGCAATATTAAGTGCTTTATAAGTATCAGCTAAATTAATCCTTATTGAAAGTACTATTATAATCCCCATTTTTGGATGATGAAATAGTACGAAACAACTAATATTAAACAAAGAAAATTTAAAGGCCAGGTAGTCCAGGCCTTGAGCCCATACTCTTATTAGCTGTTGCTAGTATTCTCTCTCCTCTCTCTCTCATACACACACAGCAACTGCCCCAGTGACTTCAGGTAAATCTGAATCCCTTTCACTTTTCTAGGACTTTGCTGTTATCTAACATAATGCTTTGCTTATTTCCTTCTTGGCACATATCACAGACTGTGATTGTTTCCTTGTTTATTTACTGATCATCTCTTCCCCTCTCCCAGACTGTATATTACCTAAGGGCCAGGGGACTATGTTGGCCTTGTTCACCATTGTATTTCTTGTGCTCATTATGTACTTGAATGAATGAAAATATCTTCAACGAATGAATGAAAAGGTCTTCAGTGAATGAATGAAAAAGTTTTCCTACCTACTATACTGAGTAAGTATATTCAATCTGTTTTCAGATACTCACCTCTAAGTGCTAGGAAGTATATATGTGTGTTTTTTAAAGACTGTACTTTTGTAATGTATTTGTGTTTGGGCAGGTGTGAACGCATTACTAAGTGGATGTGTCTTGGTTCTGTGTGCAAATGTGTTATGTTTGCTCAGAACCCAATAGCAAGTATATGTACGTGTGTGATGGTACTGATCTATTGCACATCTGCTTTCATTCACACATGTGGTCTGTGGACCGAAATAAACGTGAGTATATGAATGTGCAATTGTGTATGTGATTGTAAATATTGAAAAGATTCTGTGTGTATGTGTACTCTAGAGGTGTGTGCAAGTATATACAACTATGTAATTTTGTGTGTGTCTGTGTCAATGCTTGTGTGTAAATGTATGTGTAGTTGTGTATGTATTAGTGATATTTCAAAAGGATGTAGTTAGAAGACCAAAAAAAGCATTGTAGTCAGATAATAACAAAGTTGGTGAGGAGGCAAGGAAAGTCGAAACCTTCCTACATTGCAGGTTGGAATATAAAATGTTATGGCCCCTTTGAAAATATAGTCTGACAGTTCCTGAAATGATTAATCATAGAATCATACAACCCGGTAAGCTCACTTCTAGTTTATATACAAGGGAAATATATAGCATATACCCAAGAGAAATGAAAATATGTCTGTACAAAAACTTACACATGAAAGTTTACAGAGGCATTATTCATAATAATCAAATGGTAGAAATACCCAAATGTCTGTTAGCTAATGAATAAAAACAACAACAACAACAACAACAACAGTATAGCCATATAGTGGAATATTATTCAGCCATGAAAAAGGAATGGGGTATTGATGCATATAAGAACATGGATGAACCTTGAAAATATTATACTAAGTAAAAGAAGCTAGACACAAACGACCACATATTATCTCATTTTATTTACATGAAAGGCCCCAAAGAGGCAAATCTATAGAGATAGAAAGTAGATTAGTGGTTTCTAGGGGTTGGGGGAATAGGGGAATATGGGGAGATAGTTAAAGGGTACTGGGTTTCTTTGTGAGGTGATAAAATGTTCTAAGTGTGGTGGTAATGGCCACACGTTATCTGTGAATATACTGAAAACCACTGAATGGGACACTTTAAATGGGTGAGTTTTATGGTAGGTGAATTATAACTCAATAAAGCATTAAAAAGAAACCCAAACCATTTCAAAACCATGCACCCGAGGTCCTCTAACACAGCATAAAGTGTTCACACCCATTCTTTCAAGCAGACATAAAAGGAGCTGGTTTTGGGGTAAGCTGCTCCTTCCCTATGACTGGGCAAACTAAACAGCTGGGCTTGGGAAATGTGCCAAGGGAGAGCCGTGTTACGTGAACAACTAATCTTATGTTTGTGGAGACTGTTGGATCACTGGTTAAGCAGGATGAACTTCACTTAACACCCCTGGCTTTCCAATGTTATTTTAATAAAAAGCGCTTCTATCCATAAACACCATTAATCATTTAGGGAGAAAGAAAACGCCAGAATGCAAAGCCATCTTTTTATTACAACACGCTCTGTCGTTTTACTTCTCTGGGCCTTTATCTGGGGAGGGCACATTTCCCCCTATTTAGGACACTGGCGCTGGCCAGGATAGAAATCTGTGGGCTTCTGATGGAAAAGGATGTTAGATTCTCAGGTTTGAGGTATCCAGGAGAAGATGAGGGAGAATATGAGAAAGAGGCATGGGAGAAGATGGCGAGGTGATGGAAGATCCCGAGGATGGGGTCAGGGTCAAACTAGGACAGAGATGCCTCGGAGAAAGATAGACCTGGAGGGATAGGGGAAGGAGGGAGGGAGAAAAAAGGGAGATGAAAACAGATAGGACAAATTCTTAAAATACATTCATTAGAAGAAAAACAACCCAATAGGGCAGTGCCTGTAGCTCAGCAGGTAGGGTGCTGGCCACATACACTGAGGTTGGTGGCCCCCTGCCCGGGCCTGCTAAACAACAATGGCAACAACAACAAAAAATATAGGGGCGGCGCCTGTGCTCAGTGGGTAGGGCACCTGTACTGAGGGTGGAAGGTTTGAACCCGGCCCCAGCTAAACTGCAACAACAACAAAAATGGCCGGACATTGTGGTGGGTGCCTGCAGTCCCAGCAACTTGGAAGACTGAGGCAAGAGAATTGCCTAAACCCAGGAGTTGAAGATTGCTGTGAGCTGTGATGCCACAGCACTGTATCGAGGGCCATAAAGTGAGACTCTGTTTCTTAAAACAAAACAAAAAACAACAACAAAAATAGCACTGTGATCCCAGCTACTTGGAAGGCTAAGGCAAGAGAATCGCTTGAGCCCAAGAGTTTGAGGTTGCTATGAGCTGTGATGCCATAGCACTCTACCTAGGGCAACATCTTGAGACTCTAGCTTAAAAAAAAAAAAAAAAAAAAGAAAAGAAAAGAAAAGAAAAACCCAATAATGATGAGTAGCAGATACTACAAAGGAAGATATGTTGAGTAGCCAATAGCAAATGAAAAAATGCTCAGCATCAATAGTTGTCAAAGAATTGCAAATTAAAATCACCATGAGAATGGCTAAAATTAAAAAGACTGATTGTACCAAGTGTTGGTGAAAATGTGGAGCAGCTAGAATTCTTATACACTTCTGATGGCAATGCAAAATGGTGCAACCACATTGGAAAACAGACATTCCTCATAAAGTTAAAAATACACTTTCCACACTAAGCAATTGTACTCACAAGTATCTACTCAAGAGAAACAAAAATCTGTGTCTACACAAGGACATGTACATGAATATTCATGTCAGCTTTACTCATTTTTGATCCAAATATCAATCAACTGGTGATTCAGTAAACAAATTGGGGTATAACCACAGTGACATATTCCTCAGCAATACATGTGACCACACAGATGCATCTCAACAACCATCATCCAAAGCAAAACATCCAGGATACAAAACACTACATACCATATGATGTCATTTATGTGAAATTATAAAAAATAAACAAAAAACCCAGAACTGTAGAGACAGAAAACAGATTAAGGGTCACCAAGAGGCCAGGGGTGTGGGGGGAGAGGATTGCAAAAGGGGCATAAGAAAACTTTGCGAGGTGAGGCAAATATTCCAAATCTTCATTTTGGTGGTGATTATATGCTGTATATATATGCCACAAGTCATTGAACTGTGTACTTAAAATGGTTGGACTTCATAGTTTGTGATTGGCTCAATAAAGCTATTAAAAAAGCAAATGTGAATACATTATCTAGTTGGCAGGAAACATGCAAGTGGGCTTGACTCAGCTCAGGAAACGGTCAGTGAAGGGCGTGGGAATGGGTCCACTTCATAATGGGAATGGCCTTTATGGCAGGGGCTACCCAAACAGGAGGGAAAGCAAGATGGGAACTTGTGAATTGGAGGCTCCATCAATAGGCAAAGGCAGAGTGAAAGACTGAATGAAAGATGGAGGAGATAGGAAAGGAGGACAAAGGCAGGGAAGAGAGAAAGCAGTGGGATGGAGGACAGGTCCAGGGAGACAGAAAGGAAGACCCCACCCGGTAAATGTAGACAGCCGATGGATGGCCAACCTCTGAGGAGGCAAGTTTGTTCCTGTCACTGGGATCCACAATGCCAGGCTCAGCCTGTGTGTCAGAGGTCTCCTCCCCTGGGGTCAATTGTGACCTCAGGTGCCCCTGCCACAAGGGTCTGTGAGGCTGGATGGGAGGTTCTCCAGCAACTGATGCTTCCTGGCATGGCGGCCAGGAGCTGAACAAGATCAGGGAGAGGATGTGGGTGTGAGAGGGTGAGGTAGGGCTGTGCATTTCTGCAAAAATCTAAACACATTTCCCCCTCCCTTTTAAAGGAAATGACTCATTTCAAAGCAGTCTTTATCAGCCACAAAAGAACCTACAGCTATGTGGCCTTGAGACGTTTCCAGGCCCTTAGGTGTGAAGAGAGAGAGAAGGGGGCATGGAGCCTGGCACCCCCCTTCCTGTGTGGGCTGCATTCACCCTCAGCCACACGGGCAGAGGGCATGCAGCCTCCCCTCTGGGCCCCGGGAGCCGTCTCTCTTAGGGCTCAGGCCTGCGCCACCTCTGTTCTTCTGACTTGTGATCTTGGGCATGTGATCAGGTTCTGCGGACCCTCCATTTACTCAAAACCTATAAAATGGGGCAATGGTGGTATGGGCTAGGGTTAGGGTCAGCGTTGTTATGAGGATTAAATAAAAATAATCTAAATTATTCAGCACAGGGCCTGGCACACTATAAATGCTCAATAAATTATTTCTTACTTTGATTGCAAAGAGATTAAATGCGGTGTGGGCTGCTGGACATGGGGTGGATGGGGTTCTTTCTTTGGTGGGATAACCCAGTAAGGTCCTGGACCCCTTGCTCCAAAAGGTAGGTTTGCTGTCCCCATCCTAAGCTGAGGGCCTTTTGGTTCCTTGGAGGGCATGGGGTGACTGGCTCCCCCAGAGAGTGTGAACTACCTTAGGCCTGACCATGGGCTTGTGCTCGGTATTCCAGAGCTAAGGAGCGCCTGGAACCCATAGTGTTCACTCAAGGTTGGGAGAAGGGCTGCATTTTAGGGATGGAAAATTAGGTATTATTTGATAAGTTTCTGTACCCACCACTAGGGCTAATCTGGAGTTGACTATTTGGCTTTATCAAGTTATGAGCTCATTCCCCTCTAAGATTCATACAGACCCAAGAGCCACGTTGCGTAGTTGCAGCCTGTGTCCCTTACTGGGTCCAAGGCACTGTGCTAGGCACTGAGGTTGCTGCAGGGAGAAAGACACACAAGGCCCCATTCCCGTGGGGAGTTTACCCCAGGAAGGCAGTTGCACCTGTAGTCGTACTGAATAAACATGGGGTGTATTGGGGTGGGACATTTTGGGCCTTGGCCGTCACATGCTATGACTCTGATGCTAATTCACATACATGGGCCCTGTGGCCATAATCCCTATTTTTACAGACAGGGAAACTGAGATATAAAAGATTAAACAATTTTCTGGAAGTGGCCAGCAAATGGATGGTCAAGTTGATACTAGAGGCAAGAACTATAATCAGAGTCCTTTCTCTAAGTCCGTTTCCGGGGCTCAGTACGGCCAAAGCCATATGAGCATGTGTGTGCCTCCCAGAAAAAACATCTGGCTGAATTCAATATTCTGCTGTTTATGCTGGTGGATGTGATAACCGCTGTCCTGTTGAGGGTCCCTCGTAACCCGGGGTAGATCCGATGGCAGATGGAATGTTAAATTGCTTTTGCTTGTTCACTTCCCCTCCCCGGCAGAGCTGAGGAGCTGGCCTGGTCAGAGCTCCTGCTGCTAGCCCAGACTGCTGTCAGCCCTGTCCTCCTCCACCGGTCTCAGAGCCAGCCCAGCCTGTACACCTGCCCTGTTCTTGATGAGCACGGAGCAGCCACTTGGTTCTGTTTATTTGTCCTGAGAATAAAAACACTGTCTGAGAAAGAGAACTCACTTATGAGCTGTCAGCAGGTCCCTTTTAGTCCATCTTGAAAAAAATTTCTAAGGTACACAGATAGGCTGTCCAAGGTGATCCTGTACAACGCAGTGAAGACTCCTAACTTCACCGTCCCCAAGGACTCACTGCCATCTGGAATGGCCTCTGTGGTCTGGCTTCTGCTTTCGTCTTCAGCCTCCACTCGTCCCCCTGTCACTTTGGCTGGGTCTTTTCCCGGCTCTTGGAGTCATTTCTGTCACCCTTAACCTTATGCTCTACCTCTCCTTCCATTGTGACTTTCCTTGGTTAATAAATTTAAAAATTGTAACTACATGGTACATACAGGTAAGTATATACCTCATGTTTAAATTTAAAGGGTAATAATAATAAAACCGACACCTATAAACATACTACCTAGTTAAGAAATAGAGTGAAAATAGACATTGAATACTGCACTTAGAGGCCATCTGCAGGTTCCTCCATAATCAGATCTCTTCCCTCTCCCAGAGGTAACTATAAAGCTGAAATTTCTGTTAGTAATAGCAGCGCTTTTCTGTGTGTGTGTGTGTGTGTGTGTGTGTGTGTGTGTGTGTATGTGTGTGTGTGAGACCACCTTGGCCTACATTTCTAAACAATATGTTGTTTAGTTTTGCCTGTGTTTGAACACTGCATGAATGGACTCACTATGTGTGTATGCTGTGACTTAGAGCTTAGCTTAACACTAGGTTTTGTGTATATTTGTGGCTAATTTTCACTGTTGTCTCACATTTCACTGTATGGCTATACCACCATTTAGCTATTCTGTCATTTATATGTCATTTGGGCCATTTTCAGTTTGGGGCTGTTATGAGCAATGCTGCTGTGAACGTTTTTGTGCATGTCCCCTGTGCACAGGTACAAGAGTTTCTCCAGGATGTACATCTAGGAGTGGAATTGATGGGCTACGAGCCTGTTCAGTTTTATTAGGTAATAACAAACTGTTTCCCGGTGTGGCTGTAACAGTTTACACTTTCACCAGCAATGAATGACAATTCCTGCTACCTCACAATCTCCCCAGCATGCGGTAAAGTCTAGCTTTTTAATACCACCAACCTGGTGGGTGTGTGAAGCTATCTCATTGTGGTTTTAAATGAATTTCTCTTGAGTAACAGTGAGCTTGAGTTTTTCTTTCTCAAATGTTTATGGGCCATTCTTTGTCTTTCCTTCTCCCATTGGCTTATTTATTATTTTCTTATTAAGTTATGGAGTTCTAATATTTTGAATATGAATTCTTTGCAGCTTGTATTTTTACTCCCTGGTGTCTTCTGATGAACTGAAGTTCTTTTTAATATACAAATTTACAATATATTCCCTTATGGTTCACACTTTTAAACAATCTTGAAAAAGATAGTTTCCCCACAAGGTTACAAAGATACACTTCTATATTGTCTTCTAAAAGTTTTATAGTTTTGCCTTTCATATTTAAGTCTTTAATCCACCTGGAATTGATTTTTGACAAGGGAGGAATCCAATTTCATCTTTTTCCACATGGATAACCAATTAGCCCAGCACCATAGTTCATCCTTCCCTTCTGATCTGCAAAGCCTGCTCTGTCATAAATCAAGTCTCCGTGCTGTGTCTGTTTCTAGGTTTTCCAGCGTGTTCTCTTAGTTTAGAAGAATCCCTGTGCTAAATGCGTGCCATCTTAAAAATGGACATCTGACTGGGTCCCCTCCCCATCTCAACCAAATCCCATCTTCTCTGTTAGTATCTTGGCTTTTGGCTTTTTGCTCTTCCATTTGAATTTGAGAATCACCTTTTGAGTTCTACAAAAATAAACAAGAAAACAAACCCACTGAGATTTGAATCTATGGTTAAATTTGGGGAGAATCAACATCTTTAAGATAGTAAGTCTTCCTATCCAAGAGCATGGCATAGCTCTCCGTTTACTTTAGGTCCTCTTTAATGTCTTTTCATAAAGTTTTATAAATTTTCTCAGTAAAGAGCTTGTGTGCCTTTTGTTGGATTTAAATAACTTCGTTGCTGCTGTAAATGGTTATCTCTTTTAAAAACTGGTTTTCCATTTTTCTTTTTAATGTACAGAAATGCAATCAACTTTCTCATTGATTTATATCCAGTAGCCTTAATAAGCTTATGTTTGTTCCCATTACATTTTTTTCTAGACCGTTTTGAGTTCTCCATATAAATGTAATCTTATCTGCAAGTAGGGACAGTTATGTTTCTTCCTTTCAAATACTTGGCCTTTTACTTCTTTTTCTTGCCTTACTGTGTTGGCCAGGCCCCTCCAGCACAAGGTTGAGCAGGAACATGATAATGGGAATTCTGTTCTTTGTTTTCTAATTTTAAAGGAAATGTTTTCAAAATTTCACTGCTAAGTATGTAGATTTTAGATAAATTCCATTAATCATGTTCAGGAAGTTTCCTTTTACTCCTAGTTTGCTAAATTTTTAAATAAATTATGATGGATATAGGATTGTATCAAACGTTTTTATACCTATTAAAATGTCACATGGTTTTTTTTTCTTTAATCTGTTAAGATGATAAATTATTCAGCTAATTTTATAATGTTAAACCAAACTTTCAAGCTTTGAAAAAACCCATCCTGCTCACGCTGTATTTCATCTTCATACCGTCCTGGCTTGGGTTTCCTAATATACACTTGAGGATTTTTGCATCTATGTTTCCGAGGGAGGTTTCTATTTTTCCTTTCTTATAATACCTTTTTCTGGTTTTAATATTAAGAATACCCTAGCCTCATGAAATGAGTTGGAGCATATTTTCTTTTTTTCTATTCTTTGGAAGTGTTTATATAAAAGTTGAATTATGCCCTCCTTGTAAGATGGAAAGACCTCATCCGTAATTCTGTCTGGGCCTGGAGTTTTCTTTGTGGAAAGATTTAAACTTATTGATTCAGCTTCTTAAATGGTTATAAAAATGTTCTGATAGTTTTCCAAAAGTTGTTTAACAGATATAAAATATTTTTCCAAAAACTCTTCTTGTTGAAAAAACATTTTGAGAGCGCATTTGCCTGGTGGCCTCCGTTGGGGACAAAAGGTGGTACAAGCGCTCCCCGAGTTACAAACATCCACATTACATGCAACCTGTACTTAGGAATGGAGGCTATTACAGGGAATAGGTAAATGCACCTGTTCCAGCTTACATACAAATTCAACTGAAGAACAACCCTACTGAACCTATCTGGTTTGTAACCTGGAGACATGGAATATCTGCACAGAGGCTTGGAAAACGGCAGCCGACACGGACTCCATACTGTTAATTCAAGTCTTTAGGGAGTTCCAGAGTCCCACTGCCTTACTCAAGAAGAACCCCCTGGGGTTCACCTGATCGGACTTTTGTAGCTCCTTGAGGTACTACGCAGCCATGGCTGGCTAACAGAATGGACTTTTGGGACTATCTGACCTGGGTTTGAGTTGTGGCTTTGTAACTTACGTGAGCCTCAGTTTCCTCATGTACATGTATGGAAGGAGGCAATAACACAGCCTACCTTATGAGATTCTTGTGAGGATTCAATCACAAGAATGGATGCAAAGTGCTTGTTTTGCATAGTGCACTCGCATGAAATACCCAGTAACCGGTTACTGCTGTTGCTTTTTTTTTTTTTTTTTTTGAGGCAAAGTCTTACCATATTGCCCTCAATAGAGTGCCCTGGTGTCATAGCTCACAGCAGCCTCAACTCTTGGGCTCAAGAGATTCTCTTGCCTCAGCCTCCCAAGTAGCTGGGACTATAGGCACTCGCCACAATGGCTGGCTATTTTTAGAGATGGGGGGTCTTGATCTTGCTCAGGCTGGTCTCAAACCTGTGAGCTCAGGCAATTCACCTGCCTCAGCCTCCCAGAGTGCTAGACTGCTATTGGTATGGTGAGAGGGGAGGCCTGTGGGGCAGGTGTGTGGGGAGAAGAAGCAGGTGATAGAACTTTCTCGGCAGCACTGGCTTCAAGAAGGAAAGATTCCTTTTCTAGGACACAAGGGCCAGCCACGATAGCCCAGATTCTCTTTGGGGAAGACCTAGAGATGTGGCTGTTGGAGGACATGGATTTAGGAATCTTTCTTTCTTGACACTAGACTGGGCTGTTCTCCAGCATCCGAGGTTTCCAGTGAAGGGGAGCCCTGGCACTTCTCTGCAGCTGTGCCCTGCACTGTCTTCTTGGGAGAGCAGAAAATGCAACCCACGCGTCAAACCACAAAGACAAAATCCTCCCCCTAAGCCGGGTCCTCCGGCTGGCCTCCTGCCCTGCCACTCTGCTGCCACGTGCTACCTCGGGATTTCCTGAGCCCTGGGCTGCCACTGCCTTCAGGTTTGGGCCTCATAGCAGAGTCTGTTGGGGTGGGTACTGTTAGTGCTTTTTAAAATGCCAAGGAACACAGAAATCTTAATAATCCTTGCCCTCCTGATCATTACAGTCCACTTAAAGAAGTAACTGTTTGGCAATAATTATAATTAAATCCTCTCACTGGGCCTCATTAAAAGCCATAAAAATTTAAATATGCAAAATTCTCCTCATGGCATTTACTCACAGAAAATGCTTGTTAAGCATCTACTACGCACCAAGTGCTGGGCCAGGTGCTGGGGTTGGTGAAAAGGTTCCTGCACTCATGAGCAGTGGAGATCGTGTATCCCAATGACTCCCCGTCCCACACCAGGGCCTGCCCTTACATTTTTCAGACAAGAGTATGCCAAAGACAGGCAGTCTCTGAACATCTGGAAATTCCCATGCGCCACTGACCTGTAAGATAGACTAAACAGCCTTATGTCCTTAGAAAGCGGCTTTCTATGGTGGAAAGACTAACCATGGAGGTTTTTTCCTGCACTAAGGAACAGACTCCCATGGAGAGCAGGGCGGGAAAAGTAGCAGAACAAAAGTTAGGAGACAAAGAAGCATAACTGTCAGGAACCTGGGTTCGGAATTCAGGTTTCCCTGGTTATGGGTCCTTCCTTACTTTGCTACTTTAAAAAATATAATCACTGGCAAGTTATTTAACCTGCCTGGTCCTAAATTCCATCATCTGGTCTAGGTAGGCTTCAATAGCTTATTCTGTAAGGCAGTGTTTTTCAAACTTTTTTATCTTAGGACATACTTGAACCTATAGTTAAACTTCTGTGGCATACTTAAATTATGTTGATCCAAAAAAAAAAAAAAAAGGGAGTAAAAGAAAGAATATACTTTGCTGTGAACTTCTTTAGAAAATAATTTAATTAATGATCTTTGTAAATTTTCACTGCACACCGGTTGAAAATCACTGCTCTAAGGACTCGTCATTTTTTGTAAGTCTAATGGCCTCACTTCAGGGTAGATGGTTAATGAAGCTAACTGAAATCAGACTGAACTAAAAGAAAGGTTAATTTTTTAAAAAGCTCCTTCTAAGGAATTTAGTGAGCCCCAAAGTCATTTTACAATGTCAAGTTCATCTTGGCAGGCTTGGGCCTGCCAAACAACAATGACAACTGCATAATGTACACAGCTATGACTTAACAATAAAAAAAAAAGAGAGAGAAAAAAAAGAAAGTAATTAGTGACAGAAAATACAAAAATCTTGGGAGATCCGTTTAGAGCTAAAAAAAAACAAAAAAAAAATTTTTGTTGACTTGAATTAGGCAATTGGGAAAAACTTGAGTTAAATATTGCTTTTAGAGTTGTAAATAAATTACTTTTATAAAGTTAAAAAAAAAAAAAGAAGAAAAAAAACAATGACAACTGCAACCAAAAAATAGCCAGGCGTTGTAGCGGGTGCCTACAGCTACTTGGGAGACTAAAGCAAGAGACTCGCTTGAGCCCAAGAGTTTGAGGTTGCTGTGAGCTGTGATGCCATGGCATTCTACCGAAGGCAACAAAGTGAGACTCTGTCTCAAAAAAAAAAAAAAAAAAGTCCATTGTTGTTGCTAGAACATCCTTTGAGAATGTTTTTTAAAATAATTGAGATAGCAAAAACGAAACTTTCTGAAGAAACAGCACATAGCAACCTCAAACTCTTGGGCTCAAGTGATTCTCTTGCCTCGGTCTCCCAAGTAGCTGGGACCAGGCACCCGCTACAACGCCTGGCTATTTTTTGGTTGCTGTTGTCATTGTTGTTTGGCAGGCCCAGGCTGGATTCGAATCCATCCGCCCAGGTGTATGTGGCTGGCGCCCTTAGCTTCTGAGTTATAGGCACCGAGCCAACAATGGACATTTTTAAGAGGAGAAAAACTCAACAGCCCTCACATATCAAAGCAGTGGTCTCTGTTGCCTTTGAGTAATCGAGCTCCCTCAATAAGTGAAGATTTATGTTCGTAGAAACCATAGGAGCTGATGCTCTCAGGGACTCTAAAACATTCACTGATACCTTCTTGTTGGCAAGTCTGCCTTCCTCTTCTACTTTTTTTTTGAGACAGAGTCTCCCTCTGTCACCCTGAGTATAGTGCAGTGGCATCATTGCAGTTCACAGCAACCTAAAACTCCTGGACTCAAGTAATCCTCTTGCCTCACCCTCCTGAGTAGCTGGGATTAGAGGCACTGGCCTACTATGCCCAGCTGATCTTTCCATTGTTAATAGAGACAGGGTCTTCTTCCTTAGGATAGTCTTGAACTCCGTCTTGGCCTCCCAGAGTGCTAGGATTGCAGGTATTACTGCCATTCCCGGCCTTTCTTCTAAATTATTATCACAGCCTTAGGAAAATACTGCATATTGAGGCTGAACTTCAATTAGTCATATAACAATTTTCCTCCTCATGAGATTAATAGTATGTAGCCGCACAGTCCAGCACGATTCAAGAATCCTTTCTAGAGATAGAATCAGGTATCTACAACAAGGGAAAAAGACATGCAGTGTTTCCAAAGCCATCACTTAAAACCCACTCTGGACAGTGTGCTTGCTGCTTTGTAAGATTCAGTAGAAACTGGGAGAAGCTGGTCCCTCACTGTCTCAAATCAGATTTAAACACCTTTGATTGGCTGCGCCCCGCCTGGGGCACACTATTCCCGCCTGCAGCACTCAAAGAGATTCACCTGCTCTGCCAGGGAGCCTCTGCTGCCTTCTCCCCCTTACTGAGTGAACCTCGCTAGTTTGGGACCCTGGCTCATTGGACAACTGATGTATCTCACCTTTCATGGGGCTATATTTATGGAAAATAAAGGGGGAGTAAAACTGAGAGAGCCAGACCACGGCCATCTTAGGCCAGATTTCTGCCATCTTAGAAGTTAAGATTCATTTTTGCCGCCATTTTGTCATATAAGTTTCACTTTTCTGTAAGAGCAGGCAATTCCCTGAAATCATGCGAGTGCGACCTCCCAATCAGGAACTACCCTCTGCATCAGACCACTTGGCAGACCACTTGGTAGCCAATCCCAAGATGTCCCCTGTCCTGAGGCCTAGCACACCCCTCCCACTACCCCGTATTATATACCCCTATGTCCCAGAGCTCGGGGCTCCTGGCTCGGATCCGTTGCAGCAGAGCCCCTGGGAACCCAGGCTCAAGCTTGTGCCAATAAAGGCTCTTTTGCTTTTGCATCAGAATCGGCTGCTTGGTGGTCTTTGGGGACTTTGTGATCTGGGCATAATAAAACCTTTCAGATGTTTCCAGGTGTCCTGATATTTTTATCTCATGTGGTAAAAAGAAATGACAAAATTTACTTACAGTATGAAGGAAGAAATCTCTAATTTTGGCCCATCTTTACAACAAACACAAATCCATTTGTACCCCCAGACTTTTGAACAACACTTAAGCACTCAATAGATGTTTGCTGAGTCTGCTTTCAGGAAAGTCAGTGTCTCTAAACCATCTGGGACAGATGTGAAGAGACTGTTCTCCCAATTTTCTCTTCTCTTGGAGTTAAGAATTTGTTAACACCAAAGAATTGATTTATATTTGGCGGTGGGGAGAGGGATGTCACTTTTAGTTCTTAACCTTTCCTTGCTGTTACCCAACTCAGTCTCTTTCCCCCACCAATGATTACTTACAAAGTATGTGTACCATTTTTCTCACAAGGAGGCTAAGGGGCAGTACTCATGGATTTTGACTAAGGGATCTGCTGTAAGATGTGGGGAACAATGATTTGGGAGTGTCTGATCCTCTTCAACTGACAAGTGCTCTGAGCTCTAGGTGAGCAAATGTTAAAGATGAAAAAAGATTGAAAATGGGCGGCACCGGTGGCTCAGTGCGTATGGCGCTGGCCCCACATACTGAGGGTGGTGGGTTCAAACCCAGCCCCTGCCAAACTGCAACAAAAGATAGTCGGGTGTTGTGGTGGGCACCTGTAGTCCCAGCTACTCAGGGGGCTGAGGCAAGAGAATTGCCTAAGCCCAGGACTTGGAGGTTGCTGTGAGCTGTGAGATGCCACAACACTCTAGAGAAGGTGATAAAGTGAGACTCTGTCTCTACAAAAAAAAAAAAAAAAAGAAAGAAAGAAAAAGAAAAAACATTGAAAAAAAAGCATAGTCCTGGTGGTGCCCATAGCTCAGTGGGTAGGGCGTTGGCCACATACACCAAGGCTGGCGTGTTTAAATCTGGCCCGGGCCAGCTAAAAGAACAATGGCAGCATAAAAAATGGCTGGCGTTGTGGTGGGTGCCTGTCGTCCCACCTACTTGGGAGGCTGAGGCAAGAGAATCGCTTGAGCCCAAGAGTTTGAGGTTGCTGTGAGCTGTGATACATGGCACACACATACCCAGAGTGACAGCTTGAGACTCTGTCACAATAAAAAAAAAAAAAAAGAAAGAAAGAAAGCACAGTCCCTGCTCTCAAGGAGCGTGCATGCAATCTTGCTGAGATAAGATGGGGAAAACCAAAACCAATTTCCAAAATCATAACCATCACAAGAGCTAACATTTATAGAATACTTGCTCAGGGTCACACATTCCTAAAGACTCTATTATCTCATGTAATCTTCCCAAATCTTCACAACACACCAAAGGGCTAAATACTGTTATCATCATCATTCTCTTGGGCAGATGAGAATGAATGTCAAGCCCAAAACATCACAGCAACTTGTTGAAGGCCACAGAGCAGCAAGAATGCTGAGCTGGGATTCACACCCACAGTCCGACTTCAGAGCCAGCCCTCTCAGCCGGACCTGCACTACATAAGGCAGTGTGTACATTTAGGTGCTGGCTGCAAGGGCTAGAGGCAGTGAGGGCTGGAGCCCTCAGGCAAGAGCCTGGCCAGGTCTCTGCACCTCATTTGCTGGGCCGGTCCAGGACACGTTTGTCCAGTTTCTGGGAACTGTGCAATGTGTCTGGGAAGAGACTTCCCAGTCACTTCTCTTAGGAAGGCTTTATGTGCACATTTTCGTAACTTTCGCAAGGCATAGGCAGTAGGCTGTCAGACTGGACCTTGGCCCCGAGCAGAGGCTCAGCAAAGCCTGAATGAGACCAATGGTAGCAGATGAAATATCATCTCCTGTGTAATAGCCAAGTTGTTTTTAAAGAGTTGTGGCTAGGGATTCAGGTTCATATTAACTATATGAATCTTGAAAAATCTGAAGCCTATCCCGTGGTTTTGGAGCCTTAGTATGTGAGAGCTAAAGGGACCGTAAGGATCATCTACTTTAATTGCCAAAACCTTGAAGAGAGGAAAGGGTGTGCTGAAAGTTACACCCATGGAGGTCGCCGGCAGCACAGGCCCAGCCCTACCACCAGGAGAGGGTGCCATGTCTTGGTAGCTGGTTTGAGCAGCTGGTTTTTGGTTGACTTGCTTTCCAGACTATATTTCACTAATCTTCAGCAAATATTTATTGAACTTTTCATGTACCTAACTCTGTCCTCATGAAGCCTAGAAAAGGAGCTAGCAAAAACACATGCATACATATCCACAAAACAAAATTTAGAGAAATGGACTAATAGAATACATGCTAGAAAGGAGACACGAATTGGTTCTAGGTCTTCCTACTTGGCTAGGACGACCGTGGCTATGAAGTTCATCCTAAACCAACATGCTGCTGATCCTTTGCATCTGGAATGTGTATGGGGTGCTCATTTTGGGGATGGATCTTGTATACCTGTAGCAAATGGAAGGGACGGGGCTGGGAACACATTCAGCCAAAGGCATATGTTTTTCATATCTGGAGGCTGCAGTCTTGGAGGCATGGTTGCTTGGCCTCAAATCTAGGGGTGAAAGCGATTTTATCTTTTGGACAGAGTCCAGACATTAAAGCACTGAATGCTGGACACACCCTCTGCAAGGGAGGGCACTGATGAAGTTCAAAGTCCCTGGAGCTGGCAGAGCAGGAACACGCGAAGCTCAAAGGGGAAGCTCACCCTCATCCCCTTTATGTGGCACCTGCTGAAGCCCCATGGTCTGCACCATCCCATGGATCTCGGCCTACCTCTATCACTTATGGACTTTTTAAAAAATTCAATTTCTCATTCTTAAAAAAATCCCCTCACTCTTGGCCTGACTCATTCACTTAAATACTTTTTTCAGAATTCAAGGTGGGACCTCACCTATTGTTCATAATGCAATGGTACATTTCGAAACTACTAA
>CAUYPK010160499.1:0-18364 GCA_963574355.1 Loris lydekkerianus | reverse complement strand
TTAACATCAGCCTTACTACTACAGGACTGAACTTTGCTCCTTCAGGATTACTGAGTTACTTGGTGGCTTGCCTTCCAAGTCACAAGAGATTTCCAGGCTTGCCAGGAGAATGTCTTGTTCTCAGTAATTCCTCAGATGAGTCATGATACTGGTGGCTGTTGTAGTAAGTATGATGTTTAGTCCTCTATACTTGCCTTTCTGGTAAAATGAGTTATGGGAGGTAGAAAAGAGGAATTCTGTTCAGGAGCAATAAAGGCTTAGTAGGGAGGATGTGTCTGCTCAAGTGGGCTCATACTCCTGCTCTTACATGGAGGGGAAGAAAAAAACAATTGTTTTCCCAGAGATGTCTGGATCTCAGGGGGATAAAAAAACTATGATTCTGGGAGAGTCAATGGTGTGTGTGTTCTGGGGAGCGGGGGAGGTCAGAGACACCTTGCAGCTTCTTCAGATAGTCCACTATATCAAAATGCCGTATTTGGAGGTAAAATATTTATTGCCTTCACATGAATTAACTGGAATGCAACTAATATTCAACCAAAATTCATGAATTTTAGGCTTTGAGAAACAGAAAACATAAAACTATGAGAAAATAATTTAAAAGGACAAGAAAAATCTTCCAAATTTCACCTAGGATGAGGAGAGCTAAAATATATACACATTCCCTGATGGCTTAAAGGTCAATGAGACTATTTATAAAAGATACTCTAGGGCAATATATCAGGTCAAAAATAATATAATAAATAAAGAGTAAGCCATATTTACTCTACTATGACTCCCAGTAGGAGAAGGCTAATACAATTCGGAAATAATTCTTTAAACCAGTGTCAAAACTAAAGTACTTTATTGTTTATGGATTTTCTTTGTTTTGGATTTGTGTTTGTGTTTATTTGTTTGTTTTTATAGTTGGTTTCAGTTACCAATTTTTTTTTTTTTTTTTTCTGAGATGGTTAATTTTACCATTGTAGTTTTCCCACATGTAACAGTTGGGATTCTTCTGATTTCGATGACAACCAAAAGAGAAACAAAAAGAAAATTTATTATTTCATATAACCAGAAATTGAGGGGTGGGGTAGACCTTACGACTGGCCTCAACAATGCCAACAAAAACTTAGGTTGCTTTTAATCTCTCAAAAGACAGAGTGTTGGATCTAACCTGCTGGTTAGACCCTTTGGCTTGTAGCATGATGGTCGAAGCAGGTTGAGGGTTCCCACGAGCAGAGTATCAAGAAGCAAAAGAGGTTTTCTTGTTTAGGAACAAGTAGACTTCCACAGAAGCCTTAAGACTCATTGGCCAGAGTTGAGTCATATGTCCATTACAGAAGCAATAGCTGATAAAGGACACAGAATTACATAAAAGCTATCAGTCTCAGATCTAAGTATTTGACACTTGAGCCCAGTCAAAGGCTGCTTGGGCTAAGATTGCACTTGCACATAGACAGTGTGCAAGACAGCCCAGGTAACATAGTGAGATCCGGGTAACATAGTGAGATCCTAAAAAAAAATGATCAAAAAGTATCTATTTAAAATATATTCTATATAGGGGGAGAAGGGAGGAGAGAAGGTGATTGGCAAGTTCTCACCTAATATGCACAAAGTAATGGTATCCAGCACAGTCCTTGGGTGAAGGGGTCAACTACAAATTGAACTTTACCTTAGCAAGGAAAATGATATGACCTAAACATTTGTACCCTCATGTCAATCTAAAATTTAAAAATAAATAAATAAATGAATAAAATATATCCTACAAAATTCTTTAGATGTTATTTTGATATTCTCACCCAAAACATAAAAATAAATAATGTTTTGCATTATCCAAACCAATATCCATTAAGTACAGAGGGCCTAATTGTTTGGTAGGATTTTTATTCTTAAAGTATCCAGCATTCTTCTCACTCATATTATCATCATTAAGTTTTTTGTGTATTGCTTTTTTATAAAAACACGGTTCCCTGAGCATAGACTTTCCCAGCATCTTTTAATATAAGCAAAGTATGAGTGGTATATTTGTACAGTAATTCAGGGCACCCAGAATGTGGGCATGGTGACGATTTATGTAAAATGGAATTCCTTCAGGAAGTGATGAGGAAAGAACAGGGGAGCAGACGCAAATCCTCCCAGGTTCTGTGCTCCAGCATTAGCCATATAACAGTTGTGGTTTTGCTCCATTCCCTGAAACAAAATATTTAGTCCATAGCTTGGTAGAGGAGTGCAGACACAGGAAACCACAGTGTATCCCGGGGAGAGGGATTTGGGGGGATAAACGTTCTTTCACTGAAGCCAGGCTCTGTTTTGCTGCTAATTGCCATTCCAGGGATTATTCATTGCTGTATCATCACTTCCCTTTTCATAGTTCCAGTGTATGTGCTAGAATTGGGCATTTGCTTTGTATTTCTAAACTTATTGTATACATGGCCCTTTAGCATTACCCCTGTTTACTGTTTAACTGTTGAATTTTGCTGCGTATGCACAGACAATAAAATGCAACATACTTTGAAGCCCTAGGTATCTTCATGGAAAAGGTGGGAAATCTTTCTTGGCAATGAGACACTAGGTGCGTCTGGATATCTGAAATGTGACACTTGCTGTTCTTGTATGTTTCCATGAGAGAGGGGAAGAGACAGTTAAAGTAGCAACATGGACTAGCCTCTGCAATAAGAATTTAAGAACAGCTCTTAGGCAACCCTTTCATCCCCTCTCAGAATTAGTATTAGACACTACTTGCTGTTCACCAAATAATTATCATTCTCTTTTTCTTTTTTAACAAAATCCCATGTGCCCAGCTAAAAGCATTTACTCCTCTTGTCTCTAGAGAGACAGGGTGGCAGAGATCATGCCAGTGAGACAGGGAAAAGTCTCCTAGGCTATTCGGGAAAAGCTGTTTATTGCCTTGCTGATAACCAGGCCTACCTCTTCTAGCTCCCATTGTGTCCATTTACTTTCCTTCATTTATAATACGATGATCTTAGTTTCTCCACATACATCTAGAGTCACATCACTGTCACAATTTTTCTCCTAGCCATCAACATATTTTAGAAAACTCAAGAGAAAAAAAAAAAGCCTAATTTCTTAATTCATATTTTTGCTGAAGATGTTTACTTTTCCTCTTTCTTCCTAATATTTCTAGTTTCTTTCTTGCATTGTGTTTTTTTGTTTGTTTTTGTTTTTTTGCTTTTAAAGTTTTGAACCCATCCTTTAGCCATTTTTCTTTTTTTTTCCTGAGGTAGATGTGATGGTGACAAATTCTCTTAGTTTTTTGCCTGAGAATATCTTATTTCCCCTTCCTTCCTGAAAGATGTTTTAATGGGTTATGGAATTCTGGGTGAACAATCTTTCTTTCAAGAAAGAAAAATATTGGCTGAGCACCTGTGCTCAGTGGTTAGGGCGCTGGCCACATGTACCAGGGCTGGTGGGTTTGAATGTGGCCAGGGCCTGCTAAATAATGACAACAACAAAAAAATAGCTAGGTGTTGTGGAGGGCATCCCAGCGACTAGGAAGGCTGAGGCGAGAGATTCTCTTGAGCCCTAGAGTATGAGGTTACTGTGAGCTATGGTGTCAAAGCACCGTACAGAGAGAGGGTGACAAAGTGAGACTCTGTCTCCTTAAAAAAAAAAAAAAGAAAGAAAGAAAAATATTTTGTCATTTTTTTCTAGCAACCAGGATTTCTGATGAGAAAGTTGCTGCCCTTTGTATTGTTTTATGTTTGTAGATAAAAATGTTATTTTTCTCTGGCAGCTTTTGAGATTTTTTTCTTTGTCTTTAATTTTCAGAAGTATAATGGCCTTGTATCTCGGCATAGATTTCTTTGGTGTTTTCCTGTTCAGCTATGCAATCAGTTTCTTGGGTCTGTCAGTTTACACCTTTTGCTGAATTCAGGAGTTTTCAGCCATTATTTGCTTACTTTTCCAGCTCTGCCTTCTTTCTCATCTCCTAGGAGACCTCCAATGACATGAAAATTAGATCTTTGTTATAGTTCAACAGGTGCTGAAACTCCGTTCACGTTTGTTAATTCAACCTATTTTCTCTCCGCTGTTTAAAGTAGGTAATTTCTATTGCTGCCTTTTCGCACTCTGATCTCCCCTGACCTCCACTTCACGTCGTCGAACCCACCCACTAAGCCTTTCCTTTAGTTAGTGTATTCTGCAGCTCCAAAACGTCCATTTGATTGTCATCTCTTTTATTTCTTTTCTTTTTCATTTATTTATTTATTTATTTATTTATTTATTTATTTATTTATTTATTTCAGTTTTGGCCAGTGCCATGGGTATGAACCCGCCACCCCTGGTATGTGGGGCCAGCACCCTACTCCTTGAGCCACAGGCGCTGACCCATCTCTTTTATTTCTTTGCTTATTTTCTATTTTTTGTTTGTTTCGTGTATGTTTGTGATTGCTCATGGAAGCATTTTCTCATGACAGCTCTCTCTGAAATCTTCACCTGGTAATTCTAACCTCTCTTCTCATCTTGCTTTTGGCATTTATTGATTTTCCTTCTGGTGCTCAGTTTATGTGCTCCTGGTTTTTGGTATGATGAGTGAATTATTTTAAAAAATTGAAGCCTGGATGTTTTCACATGCTGCTATGAGGCTTCTCCTTAACTAGCTTTCTCTGACATAAGCCAGTATGTCTGGGAAGGAGGTGCGAACCCACTCCTGCCAAGAGGAGGTAGAATTCTCAGTTTCTCACTCAGTCTTTGTGGACACCCAAAGGGCCCCCCTTTACTACTTGGTAGGAATGAGAGTTCCAGTTTCCCAAATGTTCTCCAGTGACACTGTAGAGCCATGAACCCCATTACGTGCCAGTGAGGATAAAATCCTGGCTTCCTACTTGCCTTGTTTGACAATATACAAACAGGGGTGTCGAGGCACCTGGTTACAGGTGAGGGTGGCAATCTGGACTCTCCTCTTGGCCTTTACAGTTAGGAATGGGGCCACAGTGATTTCTGTGCTGCTGGCCGGCAAAGAGTGGTTATCGTCTATTGTCTAAAAGATGAATCACACTTTGACACGTATTTTATAGATCATGAAACAGAGGCCCAGAGAATCCACCTAAAAGGCACAGATGTCATATGCTCAAATTACACATCACACATTCTAACCTAGAAGCTGTACCTACCGGTTTCCATCTCAGTGTCATTTTTTCCTTTTGCCATTAAATAAAACTAAAAGGAATTAATTCACCAAATTACACTAATATTCATGGGGGTCATTGTTTGCCTAAAGGTAGTTCATGAGTTTAAATAATGGAGTCAAAATCTTTCTCATTCATTTCCTTCCCATAAACTGCAGTATAATTTCTACTGAGGAGGATTCCAGGCAATCACTCCAAGATGGGGCATTGTCTGCACACAAAAGAATTGTTCTTGGAAATTAAAGTCAATGCAATGAGCTCAGGTTGTTGCACACAGCCTGGGTAGTCTGACTCACATACAGTGAAGCTTTTCCAGTTATGTTAATACTCATTTGGCAGCTGCCTGTATAATTGCCTAAGTCAGTTGGTAGACACACAGGAAATGTTAATTCTCTGCAAATACAGTTATTCATAACTCGGTGCCAGTGGTATCACCTTCAATAGACACAGCTCTTCAGATGTCACTGGTGCTGGGGGCAGGGAGGTCTATATTTGGGAAGCCTCGGGGAGCCCTTGAACTCCCTAAAGTGAAATGTAGAGGGTCAGGAAATGGCATGAGACTGAAGGCGGCATATGAATGCATCTAATGGAATATGGGCATCCTTCCGTGGCTGCCTGTCATCCCACTGGCCCCATGCACAGGTTGTACCAGATGGTGCTCTTGTGGTTTCCATCAGTGCAGAAATGTGATGAAGAAGGGGAGGAGAAAAATGGATGAGAAAAAGAGCACCAATCTACACAGCTGAAAATAATTATGATTACGTAGCTAATGACCCAGGGAATTAGACAAAGCCAAACTCCTTGGAACTCAGGCCACATGCAGGCAAATGTCGCAACTTAATGACAAAAGATGAATTACTTTCTCTCCTTTGTAGGAACTCATGATGGGGAGCTTTGAGTCTCCTCTGTAAATCCTTACCACAGAATAAACTTGGAGACCCACATATAAAGGGTTTATCCCTTTTGAAAGGGTATCCAGGCAGCAACAGTCTTGGCCTATTTAAAAAGTCAAAAAACTTCAATAAATATTATATTGATAATTCATTTTGACCTGTAGGAGTAGTAGATAGCAATCCATAGGATCTTGGAAGCAACCATTTTGCCGCTGAAATATAGATTATACATTTTTTGGAGGGAAGGGTCAAATCTTACCCTTCTTTTGTGGTCACATAAAAGCATTTATTGAGATTCTGCCACGTATGTGGCCCTGCTTAACAACCTGTGACAGAAAGATGAAAAAGAAGGCACTGTTTCTACTCAGCCTGAAGGAGCTCACGCTGTGTAAATATTGATTGGGGGTGGATGACTGATTGCTATTCCCTGTGGAGACCCTGCTGAGGTTTCTGAAATTCTCACTTCTTTCTTTCCATTAAAGCTGTGGAAGCTGATAATGAAATGCTAGTAGTCCAAGTATTCATTCTTTAATTCATTCACTCAGTCATTCAGCAAATCTTTATGGAATATTGATTATGTGTCAGGCACTGTTCTTGGCACTAAAGTTTAAAGGGGGAAATGACATTTTGATATAATTATAATACGTGGTTATACCACATAGTAAGCTAGCATTTGTTTTTAAAACTACATAGTGCAAGGGGCGTCACAAGGTTAACACTTAGAAATCAGTGGTGGAATAACTACTAGAAAGGTTCATGAGAAAGGGATAGAATGTTAGTAACCCAACTAATGTATTAGCTAGTTAGGAAAAATATAATGAAGATGCCGTTAATATTTTGAATCTTAAAGATCATGTTTATAAAAACTGAATTAGGGAAGTGGATAGCTTAGAAGGTTGGCAATGAAGAAGCAAACATTTTAAGTCTATGTAATTGGCTGAAATCTATCCAGAATTGATAACAAATGCAACTCTTCCCCATCTGCTGGTTTATGTAAATGAGTCAGTGATCTCATTTAGTTTGCTAGGAGACAGGTGTCTCCATTGCTGAAGCAGCTACTCGGTTGGCACCTAGCCTCAGTCTCAGGAAAAAGTCTTAAATTTAGCTGTGGGGCAGGATTCAGCTTAGAAGACGGCCCTGAGAATCCCATGACAGGAGAGTAAGGCTAGAACCAAAACTCACAGGCAGTTGGAGGACTGTCTCGGCAGGTACGAGTTCTGACTGCTGTCCACCCCTCATCTGCCTCAGTCCTCCAGGGTGGAAGATCTGCCAGGCAGAGAGCTTGCAAAGAAATTTTTGCTAAAGTCTTTCAAACCCAAATTTTAATAACAAGCTTTATTGGTTAGGACCTTATTTCACTCTTTCATCCTTATTACAGGTAATAAGACTATGCAAGTTTTTTAAAAAAATACTTATAGGGACAAAATACCACATTTGGGAAAAACCATTGTTAGTGAGCATCTATTATTCGTAAATGCAGAAAGAGAACAGTATTAAAATAGTGTGCTTGGGGCGGTGCTCCTAGCTCAGTGGGTAGGGTGCCAGCCACATACCCTGGGGCTGGCGTGTTTGAACCCAGCTGGGCCAGCTAAACAACAAATGACAACTGCAACAACAACAACAACAAAAAACAAATAGCTGGGCATCATGGTGAGTGCCTGTAGTCCCAGCTACTTGGGAGGCTGAGGCAAGAGAATCGCTTAAGCCCAAGAGTTTGAGGTTGCTGTGAGCTGTGATGCCGCAGTACTCTAGCCAGGCAACAGCTTAAGTCTGTCTCAAAGAAATAAAAAATAAAAAAAAAAATAGTGTGCTTGGGTTTGGATCATGTTATTGGTAGTTTTGAGGTGTGTAACCCTGGGAAACCTGCTTAACCTTCGTAGTCTTCATCCCTCCTTAAAATAGAGGTAAGAGTATTACCAAACTTATAGTGTTGTTGAAAGAGTTAAGGCTCATACTGCGCTTATGCAGTGCCTGGAACATAATGAGTGTTCTATGTAATTTCTCTCACACTATTGTATTCCAGAAACTGAGCTAAGCCAATGAAAACAAATCTACCTTATTTAATTCTGACATCAACTCTTTGACACAGGCATTATATATTGCCACTTTATAGGTGAGGACATTAAAAGCAGAGAGGAATTAAAGTGGCTTACTGAGTCTGCCTCATGCCACACCAAGACCTTATTTTATTATATTTTATAGATGAGGTCTTGCTCTGTCATCTGGGCTGGAGTGCATGGATACAATCATAGCTCTCTCTATAGCCTGAAACTCCTGGCTCAGCCATGTCTCTCCCTGAGGCTCTCACACCTGGATAATTTAAACACTTACTTTAGACATGCGAGTCTCTCTGTTGCACAGGCCAGTTTTGAAATTGAAGCATCAAGTGATCCTTCCGCCTCAGTCCCCCAGGTAGCTGGGGTTACTGGATTACAGCCACCATATTGGACCCAGGAAACTTGGTATTGTAATCGGTTGCTGAGGTCACATAGCTAAATGGTGGGTGTAGAACAGGAATGTAAATGAGATTCCTGGTCTCCAGCTGCATACGCCTTTTGTACATTACAAAGAATCACAGTACTGTTTGATTTCTGATTTTGTTAATACAAAGGAAAAATATTTGCAATTTAGTAAACCATGATAATTTTATGACTCTATATTACAAATAATGAATTAAGGGCCAAGGAGATTTTTCTTTAAAAAAATTTTTTTTTTCTAATTGCTTCTATGTAGCTAGTATCATGCTAAATCCTTGGGTCATAGTGGTAAATAATAAAGACAAAGTGATTGCTGCCCAATTTTTAATACATTTTAATTGCTCACATTATTATTTTTCATTCATTTCCTTTATAATTTTTACCACATTAAAAACTGAGTTTCTGATTCTGTAGGCATTTACTTATTTATAGGCACATAACATACTTGTCCAGAATTGCCATTATGACCATAACCTTTATAAAAATGATCATTCAAGGCACTTAAAGGAAGAGGTCATTTAAATTATTATTCTACTGAACATTGCTCATTAAGATCTGTGCACCACCAGGATCCATTCATGAATGAGCACATTCCGCTGTGATACTATGCTGACAACCATGACTTTAAGAGCTTCCGAGGTAGACCATACCGAAGGCTTTCATTAGAGGTCGATGAACCAGGGAGGTGGCATGCATTGAAGTTCCCACATCATCATTCATACTAATCAGATTAACTCTCCTGGTCTCATTTCCAGAGTGCAAGGATCAGGAATTTTTGGCAACCATCTGGGTAACAGAAGCCCCTCCCCAAGGATCTTGTAAATTTCTGCCCATATGTTCCCTGTAAAACTGCATTGCCTAGGGCTTTCTTGCCACAGCTCATGTGTGCAAAGATGACCAATCAACCAGATCTGTGACGGGGCCTTCCAGCCTTGAGGGAATATGGCGACGTTATACTGCTGTATCTCGCTGAGATGCCTACACGACTTACCAGCACCGAAGGCAACAAGCACATTAGATGTTTGAAGATTACATAAAATCTTCAAATTGTATAAGTGTGAAGAATTGTATAATACCAAACTAGAACTACACAGTTATTTTTTAAAAGCCTTCTATCACAAGGCACACAAAACTGGAAAAAGGACATGGAGTCTGAAATTCTCTCCAGGCCTGCCAAGGAGGAGAGAGACACCATCAATTTAATCGAATTACCCTACAAATGCCATTTTTAACAACTGGAAACTAAGATTCAAATTATAGAATTACAATTTTTAAAGTGATAACAATCCTAGGCAAGGCTTTCTCTGATTTGATTTCCCTGGATCCCAAGACAGCCCTCAGAAGAGCTGTTTCATACACATTTGTCAGCACTTTCATCAACTGAATAATAAATAAAAGTTTCCCTCTTTTAAATAACCAAAAAAGTTTGCATTTAGAACCAGGATAGTACTCTTTTCACTGGATTTCAGTCTGAGCTATTTCTCCCCCAATTCATCAGAAGATACAGCAAGGATATATGATCACTGGGATAAATATTAAGCATTTATTTCACTTTGAGAGTTGGAGGAAAACATACAGACCTCTCTGTAAGACTCTTCCTGTCTTTTAAAGATTACATTCACAGCCTCCCTGTTGGAAGGGGAACCACAACAAATATCATGTGTGGAATTATTACAATCTGTCTCTCATGCTCAGACAACCAGAAACTCGAGTATGACAAGGTGAGAATGGGCAAAACTGGTTCTCAAGGAACTTTTACCCCTTCATGGAGAAACACCCTATGGAAACTAGATTTTATCTGCCACAGCTCAACCTAGTATAAAATCCTGAAACAGAGCCAGACCCCTCTGGGTGGGTGGGCCATCCTCAGGAAAGAATAGTTAGTTCCATTGGAAATTATCTGTAGAAATGTGGGTTGTGGGGTAGGACATAAACTTATTCGACTCTAGAATTAAATGACTAAACAACCTTCCTCACTTTGTGAGGTTAGAGGTTAGTTTGGCCTGGCCTTTAAGGTACAGGGATAACCAGAGTAATCCAGTGGTGAGTACAAGCTGCTCTTGCTAAGTAGAGACAGGTAGAGATAAGATCGTGGCTGGGTAAAGGGATCTTGAGTTTTTTGTTGTTGTTGTTTGTTTGTTTTTTATTAAATCATAGCTGTGTACATTAATGTGATCATGGGGCACCATACACTAGTTTCATAGATTGTTTGACACATTTTCATCACACTGGTTAACATAGCCTTGAATAGCCAAGACATTACTCAAAAATAAAAACAAAGCAGGAGGAATCACACCACCAGACCTCAGACTATACTACAAATCAATAGTGATCAAAACAGCATGGTACTGGCACAAAAGCAGAGAAGTAGATGTCTGGAACAGAATAGAGAACCAAGAGATGGATCTTGAGGTTTGATTTAAGTCCATCCACACACTGTGCACAAATTTTGTTAACTGAACTCTAATCTGATTAATTTATCAGGTTTACTAGTGTCCCGTGTCTCTTCCATAAAGTATAGACAGTCATTGACATTCATAACTAGAATGTGAAACCAACCTGCTTTGCCAAACTCATCCTGGGTTTTAACACTGAAAGTCGAGGATCCCCAGACACTATCATTCCTGGAAAAATTCAGACAGTTGGTCTCATAATTCATGGAATTTAGATACCTAGGGAGAAACTCTGATGACTCATGTACTTTCATTCTCACCAGTTGAGCTGAATGTTTACCAAGATCTGCTATGCCATTTGTTCACAAACCTGTTTATTTAGTTATTATTATAATTACATAATTTATTTGAATATAATATGAACTGATGAAATATCTGTGTGAAAACAGAGTGTGTCACTACAGAAACTAATTGGAAGATTTTCAAAAGACCAAATAAAAGAAAGTTGCAAAAAAATTTTGTTTTGTTAAAAATATATGTGATAAGACAACTGTAAGATATTTACAGGAAAAATTATAAACATAACCTCAAATGTCTTTAATTTCTTGTTTCTTGTAATAGAAATTAAAAATGGAAATTGCAAATAATTCTTACGACTGTGGTTTATGTGACAGAGAGGACTGGGAATCCAGCTGAGATTATCCATATGTAAAGAAAAGCCCTTGATCTTATATTCTAAGATTACCATTGTGCTTTCTGTAAGTTTCAAACTAAAAATAAAACATGAAAGTTTTGCATAGTCAAATTTATGATTCCCTGATCTTTTTTATTTATGTATTTATTTATTTGTTTTTATTCAATCATAGCTGTGTACATTAATGCAATCATGAGGCACCATACACTGCTTTTATAGACCATTTGACATATTTTCATCACACTAGTTAACACAGCCTTCCTGGCATTTTCTTAGTTACTGTGTTAAGACATTTATATTCTACATTTACTAAGTTTCACATGTACCCTTGTAAGATGCACGGTAGGTGTAATCCCACCAATCACCCTCCCTCTGCTCTACCTCCCCCCTCCCTCCTTTCCCTCTCCCCCTTCCCCATATTCTTAGATTATAACTGGGTTATAGCTTTCATATGAAAGCCATAAATTAGTTTCATAATAGGGCTGAGTACATTGGATACTTTTTCTTCCATTCTTGAGATACTTTACTAAGAATAATATGTTCCACTTCCATCCATGTAAATATGAATCTTACCTGCTTCTTCAATTATCTGGCTACCAAATTGGTAAGTTAAAAAGAGGGTTTTTTTTTTTGTTTTTTTTTTTTGTTTTTTTTTGTTGTTGTTTGTTTGTTTGTTTTTTAAATTGGATTGTAAACTATTACCTATGTTACCATGTTGCAGTTTCCTTCTATGGTGTCCAAACCTGTAGTCAGATGCTATTGGTTTAGTATTATCAAGCACTCACTCTACATTGATGCCCAGTATCACATAACAAAGAGGAACAGTGATTTGAATACGGGTTGTAAGTTCTTTCCTACCAAAGACCAAATTTGGTTTGTTCCCTAGAGGACCTTTCATCATTCCTGGAAAACGCTCAGAGAACCTTACATGATGGATGTTTGAAGAAAGAAGAATACGTGAATGAATGAATGAATGAAAAGCTTGCTCTGCTCTCAAGCATCTCACAGTCAACTTTGGAAAATGAAATATTAAATTGTAAGAAATTAAGATTTATTTATATCCACTCTGGGAGGCCGAAGTGGGTGGATTGCCTAAGCTCAGGAGTTAGAGACAAGCCTGATCAAGAGCGAGACCCAGTCTCTAAAAATAGCTGGGAATCATAACAGGCACCTATGTTCCCAGATACGGAGGAGGCTGAGGCAGGAGGATCACTTGAGCCAGAGGGTTTGAGGTTACTGTGAGCTGTGACGTCATGGCATTCTACTGAGGATGACAGAGTGATACTCTGTCTCAAAAAAAAAAAAAAGTAGTTATATCTTCATTTAATCATTCCATTTTTTATTAGAAAAACAAGAAGCACCTATTATTCTATGGAGATTATTCAGATAAACAAGATACACAATATGTAAAATATAAGCATGAATATATTCAAAGTTTAATGACAAATATGGCATCATAGACTCATCAGAACAGAGGTCTGGACGGATACCTTCATTGTGCAGTAGCACTGGATGTGTAATGAATGATCTGACCTCGGTGTAAGGAAGAAAGCGATCAGTGCTGATTTGGCCTTGAACACAGACTTTGGAATCAAACGCGCCTGAATTAAAGTCTGGATTCTGACTCTTACAACTGCTTGACCTTGAGCAAGTTATGGAACCTTCTTCAGCTTCAATTTTCTCATCTGTAAAATGAGATCATGATGCTTAAGTAATTACAAGGATGAAATGCAGTAATGTAGTTTCAATCATTAGTTTCTGATCCACAGAAAGCACTCATATGTTATTATTAAGGGAAATAGGTTGTGAGGATTTCAAAAGGAAATAACATTTCTGGTTACTACAATGATGAATATCCAGGTTTGGATATGGGTACAAAGGATTGTAGGGAAGACAGGGAAAGAATTCATACGTCAGAACAGTAGGAGCTGCACAGCTTCAGGGAATGTTAGTAATATACAAGGAAGAGCACAAAGCCTGGAGCAACAATAGAAAGTATATTCCACCCGTGTAACTCCAAAAATAGTGGTTACACAGGTGGAATATACTAGAATGCAAATTCTGGGAATGAAACATTTATTGTACTCACTCCATTTCAGAGTGTTAACTGAATTAGATGGTGACCAGATATTGAGAATCAATCTCTTCCCTTGAAAACCTAAGAGCCCTTTGAAAACTGCCCACACAACCATGGAATGTATGGAAACAGAATAAAATCCAAAAGGAGAGAAGAGAAAAGGTAGCTGAGAAAGAGATCCAATTCCCACGTCTTCCCCCTTGTAGGAGTATTGGCCCATCATCTGCAAGGGCCTACCATATGACATGAGTGATAGAAAATTTCCTTGTCTCTCTTTCTCTCTCTCTCTCTCTTTTTTTTTTAAACAAACAAAAAACCCCCCAGATCCTCACTTTGTCACCCTCAGTAGAGTACCCTGGCATCATAGCTCACACCAACCTCAAACTCCTGGGCTTAAACAATTCTCTTGTCTCAGCCTCCCAAGTAGCTGGGACTATAGGCGCCTCCCTCCCTCCCCTCCAAACACCCAGCTATTTTTAGAGATGGGGTCTTGCTCTGGCTCAGGCTGGTCTTGAACTTGTGAGCTCAGGCAAACTACCTGCCTCGGCCTCCCAAGTGCTGGGATTACAGGCGTGAGCTACTGCGCCCGGCCAAGTAATTTGATTTTAAACTATCTTTCCTCCCATCCATTGTGCTTTCAGCCACCTCATTAATTTTAATTTTATAGTCAATAAAGTTTCTGTTATTTCTGCAAATTTTATATCTGGTTAGTCTCTAGGAGTTTTTCCCTTTTATATAGTGTTTTAGCAAAACCAATACTTATCTCAAGGCTCACCTATTCCTTCCCTTCAACTTCCTTCAGGTCTATTTTTTTCTCCAAAAAGTCTTTTCTGCCTATGCCAAGTCATATTTCTTATTGTCTGATCTTTTATGAATCATATTAATCTTGTCTGTCATTTGACCTTTCCATTACATGAATAAATTTTAGGTTTTAGGTGAGTAAATATATCATGTATCTTTCTCTTTCATTAAGCCATAACTCCCTTCACTCCTCCAAAATAGTATTTATTCAACAAATATAAACTGAACACCTAATATGTCCAAGACTTTTATAATTGGACATGGCAGCAAATAGCCATACTCTGTGCTTTCATAGACTGTAAATATAGTAAGAAAGACAACAGAAATGAGATCTAACTAAATAAAATGATTTCTTTTTTCTTTTTTTTTTTTTTTTGAGTCAGAGTCTCACTATGTCACCCTGGGTAGAGTGCTGTGACATCACAGCTCACAGCAACCTCAAACTCTTGGACTTAAGTGATTCTCTTGCCTCAGCCTCCCAAGTAGCTGGAACTACAGGTGCCTGCCACAAGCCTGGCTATTTTCTTGTTGCAGTTGTCCTTGTTGTTTAGCAGGCCAGGGCCAGGCTTGAACCCGCCAGCCTCAGTGCATGTGGATGGCATGGTAACCACTGTGCTACTTGCGCTGAGCCAAGATGATTTCTAATAATGACAAATCTTCAAGGAAATTAACCAGGTGATGTGCTAAAGGGGAAAGTTTGAGGATGAAGTAGGGCACACTGGATTTTGGGGATCCAGGGAAACTTTTCTGATGAGATGATGCTTTAGATGAGATGTGAGAGATAAGGCAACAGATCATCCCAGGCAGAACAAGTGCAGAGGCCCCACAGCAGTGCCAGGTTGCCATCTTTGGGGAACAGAAAGAAAGAAAGTGTGGCTGAAGCCCAGTGAGCACATGGGCAGGCAGACGCAAAAGGGTGCCAGACCTCTTGGTACAGAGTGTAGATTTGACTCTAAAACTTTAGACTTCAAAATGACATGGAATAGTAGAGGAGGCTTTTAACCAGAGGATATACATAATTGGAGTTTTAAAAAGTTAAAAAAAAAATGCCATTGGCTATTGGTTAATGAATTATTTGGAGCGGGACAAGAAAAGAACTCCCCAAATTAGTTAAGATGTCATCAATCAGTCCAGACTGCTATAATACAACATTATAGACTGGGAGTCTCTCATAACAGAATTTTTTTTCTCATCATTCTGAATTTGAAAATACAAGATCAGGGTACAGGCATGATTAGTTTCTGGTGCAGGCTCTCTTCCTGGCCTGTGGATGGCCACCTTCTTATAGTTGCCTTTACATGGCAGAGAGAGGGAGTGATCATATTCTCTTGTGACTCCTCTTATGAGGGTACTAACCCCACTCATAAGGGCTCCATATGCATGACCTAATGCCCTCCAAAAGGCCTCACTTACAAATATCATCACCTTAAGAACAGGGGGTTTGAACATATGTTTTGGGAAGGGGGGAGACATAAACATTCAGTCCATAGCAGATCCTATTGGTGTAGTCAGTGGAGAAATAAGGCTAACTTGCAGTAGGATTGCAGCCATGTATTAGATAGATTAGGGACATATATTGAAGGTAGTGAAAGCAGCTGTGATAGGACTTGCTGATGAAGTAAATATTAAAGAGAAGAGACAGATTAAGGATGAATCCTGTGGTGCCACTACTGAGGTAAAAAAATAAAAGCTTTAGGATTTATTATTTTTAAAAAAATGTTTCTTTGCAATGAATTTTATGATAGTTCAATTTAAAAGATACACCACTTTTACAAGCTATGCTAGTGGCTATAAAATATCTCTTCAACTTTCAGATTATGTTTGCATTTTTATATAATAAATATACTATAATATATGTAGTATGGTACATATCAGTAGTTGGCAAATAATTTGCAAACAGTTAGGTAGTAAATATTTCAGGGTTTATGGGCCATACTATTTTTAGCCATAGGCAGTAGAGAAATGAGTAAGTGTGGCTGAGTTCCAATAAACCTTTATTTACAACAACAGGCATGGGATGTAGTTTGCCAAATGTTAACATAAATGGTAATAGAAAGATTGACTAAACAAAATGCGTAAGTGCTCTTTTTTTTTTTTTTTTATCCTACACAGAGTTTTTATTTTTTATTATTAAATCATAGCTGTGTACATTTGTGCAATCAAGGGGTATAATGTGCTAGTTTCATATACAATCTGAAATATTCTCATCAAACTGTTCAATGTAGCCTCCATGGCATTTTCTTAGTTATTGTATGTAGACATTTGTATTCTACATTTAGTAAGTTTCTCCTGTACCCATTCTAAGATGCACCATAGATGTGGCTCTACCCATTACCTTCCCTCCACCCTGACTTCCCTACTCCCATTCCCTCTCTTGACCCGTTCCCCATATTCTTGTGCTATACGTGGGTTATAGCCTTCATATGAAAGCTATAAATTAGCTTCCTAGTAGGGCTGAGTACATTGGATGCTTTACGTTGCTAGGAAGAATATTTTCCAGCTCCATCCATGTAAGCATGAAAGAGGTAAAGTCTCCATCTTTCTTTAAGGCTGCATAATATTCCATGGTATACATTTGCTAGTCCATTCATGAGTTGATGGGCACTTGGGCTTCTTCCATGACTTAGCAATTATGAATTGGGCTGCAATAAACATTCTGGTACAGATGTCTTTGTTATATTGTGATTTTTGGTCTTCTGGAAACATACCTAGTAAAGGAATTATAGGATCAAATGTCAGGTCTATTTTTAGATCTCTAAGTATTCTCCAAACATCCTTCCTAAAGGAACACATTACTGTGCATTCCCACCAGCAATTTAGAAGTGTGCCCTTTTTTCCACATCCACCCAACATCACTGGTTTTGGGATTTTGTTATGTGGGCTACTCTTACTGAGGTTAGGTGATATCTCAAAGTAGTTTTGATTTGCATTTCTCTGATGATTAAGGATGATGAGCTTTTTTTCATGTGTCTGTAGATCGTGCATCTGTCTTTTTACAGACGTTTCTCTTCAAGTCCTTTGCCCACACTGAGATGGGATCACTTGTTCTTTTCTTGCTAATACGTTTGAGCTCTTTATGGATTCCGGTTATTAACCTTCATCAGAGGTATAACCTGCAAATATTTTCTCACATTCTGAGGGCTGTCTGCTTGTGTTACTTACCATGTTCTTGGCTGTGCAGAAGTTTTTAGTTTGATCAGGTCCCAGGAATATATTTTTGATGCTGCTTCAATTGCCTGCAGAGCTCTTCTCATAAAATATTCACCCAGGCCAATTCCTTCAAGGGTTTTCCCTGCACTTTCTTCAAGTATTTTTATGGGTTCATGTCTTAAGTTTAAATCTTTTATCCACTGAGAGTCTATCTTAGTTAATGATGAAAGGTATGGGTCCAGTATCAGTCTTTTACAGATCACCTGCCATTTCATCCAGCACCATTTGTTAAACAGGGAATCTTTTCCACAGTGAATTTTTTAATTGACTTGTCAAAGATCAAATAACGGTAAGTAGCTGGATTCATCTCTTGGTTCTATATTCTGTTCCAGACATCTACTTCTCTGCTTTTCTGCCAATACCATGCTGTTTTGATCACTATCGATTTATAGTACAGTCTCAGGTCTGGTAGCGTGATTCCTCCTGCTTTGTTTTTATTGCTGAATAATGTTTTGGCTATTTGAGGTTTTTTTCTGATTCCATATGAAACGAAGTGTTATTTTTTCAAAATCTTTAAAATATGACAATGGAGAGATTGGATTAAAGATGGCAGCTGAGTAACAGCTTCCCTGAAACTGGGCACAGCGAGTCTGGGGAGACAAGACTCCAGACATCTCTGGCCGGTGGGATCTGCCTATGATCATCCCTTTGAGGATACAGGGAGGCAGCAAGAGACTTCTGGACCCCAGGAGT